>VWZX01000183.1:64191-160363 GCA_013399015.1 Galbula dea | reverse complement strand
CCGCGACCCCCCCGGACCATCGCATCCTATGTCATCTATCCATGTTCCCCCACCCTGAACCCCCATCTCGTTCTCTCGTGTTTCACATCCCCATCCCACCCCCCGAGACCCTCCTGGGCCATCCTATGCCATCGCGTCCCATCGCATCCCATCCCCCTATTCCCCTTCACCCCATCCCCCCTTGTCCCACATCCCCGGCCCCATCCCATCGCTCTGTGCCTTCCCCATCCCATCCTTCCAGCCCTCCCGGGGTCATCCCCATCCCCCGTTCCCTGCGCCGAGTCATCCCCATAACACCCTATCCACCACCCTTATCTTCATCCCCATCCTCATCCTCATTCTCATGCTCGTCCCCATCCCAAACCATCCTCATGATCATCCCACCTCTTTCCCATCCCATCTCGCCGCAGTGTCCGGGCCGGGCCATCTCCTCTCGGTTCCTGGTGATACTGGCCCCGGGTAAGGCTCAGCGCTCAGCGCGGCCCAGCTAGATCAGTGCCTCCCGATGCCTCCCAGTGCCTCCCGGTGCCGCCCGGTGTCTCCCGGTGCTGCCTGGTGCCGGTGCACAGCGTGTGGGGTGCCGGGGGACACCATCCGCCGGGCCTCGGGCCAAGGTGGCGGCAGTGCCCAGGACAGCCCCCCTCCCCCTCGGCAGCTTCCCCAACCTCGCCGCCCCTGGCCCGGGCACTGCAAACCGACACAGGATCCCCAGCCTCAGCCTTGCCCGTTTGCGGGTACCCCTCTAGGGTGGAGGGTTGCCGGGGGACGCCAGGGGCTGGATGGGGTCGGGGTGTCCCATGCTGCACCTAGGGTACTGCTCACCCCTCATCTGGATTCCAGCACCGGGGATACCCTCCAGGACTAGGGATGCTGCTTCCCCTTGCAATATGAGTCCTTCCAGGGATGCAGGCAGGGCAGGGGGTGCTGGGGCACCTAGGGGGGCAGTGCATATGTGTGCAGGAGACAGAAGGGCTCAGGGCAGAGCCTAGGGGGAAAGTGAGGGGTGCCAGGGGCATAGAGATTTGGAGGCATGGGCAGGGGCACAAGGCTGCATGGGTCAGGGCTAGGGGGCACAGGGTGTGTGTGGAAGGAGAGTGTGATGTATGTGCATGGAAGGCAACGTTGTAGGGGCACAGGGCATTGTGCGTGTTGGGGGGGCCTGAGGGTGGCACAGAGGAGGAAGTGTCTATTAGCCACATACACAGGGAAAGGACTGAGGGGGCAGTGGGTTCCCTCGCTGCAGGCAGAGCAATGTGCCAGCTCCTTGTAAAGGCAGTGCCTGAACAGCGTTGGCCACTGGTACCCTCCCAGCACACACTTGTGGCACCCAGTCTTGTTCCCAGTGGGGCTGTGGCCCGGCAGTGCCCGCGTGCTGCACCCACCATGCTTCCAGCTTCATCTGCATGAGCATGATGTTTGCAGTGCAGGCACGATGCTGCCCTCCCCCTGTTTTCAGATGTAGGCACCACTGGTGTGCTGGTGCAGCATGTGTGCTGTCAGTGTGTTGTCAGTGCCCATGGGACCACACACAGGTGGGGAGCTCAGTGCAATGTGCACTGGCAGCGTGCTCAGGCTGGTGCAGCGGAAGCATGCTCAGAGTGCTGCATGTGTAGGCAGTGTGCTGGCAGCATACCCAGGGCAGTGTGCGGGCAGGCTGTGCAGCGATGCCCAGGCAGCATGCCCAGGGCAGTGCACTGGCAGTGTACTCAGTGCAGTGTGGGCAGGCAGAAAGCTGGCAGTGCCCTGGCACTGCTCAGTACAGTGTGGGCAGGCTGTGGGGCAGTGCACTGGCAAGGCAGTCTATACAGGCAGCGTGGGGATAACAGGCTATCAGTGCATAGGGCAATGTCCTGGCACTCAATTTGTATGTTTGATGCAGTGTGGGGCAAGCTGCGTGTAGTGCCCTCGCAGTACTCAGTGCCCTGGCAGTGCTCAGTGCCCTGACAGTGCCAACTGCAGCCTGTACAGTGTGTGTGCAGTGCCCTGGCAGTGCTCAGTGTGATGTGGGCAGTGTGTGGGCAGTGCTGTGGCAGTGCTCAGTGCACAGAAGGCAGGCAGCACCCTCTCCATGGGCCTGTGGCAGGCAGTGGGGTAGGCAGCACACAGACAGGGTGCTGCAGTGCCTGGGAAGTGCAGTGTACACAGTCAGGGCATTGCATAGACTACACGTGCCACATGCAGGCATCGACCTAGTTCCTGGCAGCCTCTGCGGACCCTTCCAGCAGTCTGGGGTCACTCCTGGCCCCCAGCACCGTTGTGATGCTCCCGGGGCCGGAGCAGAAAAGGACCAGCTGCTGCACGGTGGGAGCAGTGTGCCAGGCAGCATGGGATGCCAGGCTGGGAGCGAGGGCAGCCCCCGGCTGCAGGCAGGGCCCCACAGGCAGCGGCTGGATGCTGAGTGGGGTGGAGATGCCTGGGTGGCACCAGGCTCTGCAGCGATTCCAGACCTAGCTGTGGGGCGGTCCTGTGGGCTGGAATGGGGGGAGAAGGTCCTTTGGGTGCCTCTCAGCAACGCCGTGGCCCTTCTGTAAGGAAGCTGCTGTGCTAGGGGCAGGCTGGGCAAAGGTGTCCCTGTGTCCTGCTCAGCAGTAGGGACCTGCGACAAACTGCCGGGGCTGCGGATGTGGGCACGGGTCTGGCTCTGTTCCCTCCAGGGGCCGTGGGACTCTGGGGAATGGCTCCTGTGCAGGGAGCTCAAAGGGCAGCAGTCGGTGCCAGCGTGCCCAGGGGGACACCGTGGAGACAACTGGGCAGGGAGACAGGTGCCTGCGTAGAGCTAGCATGGCTGGCAGTGAAGCGAGACCCCTGGTGCCCACCAGCTGGGGGACGGCAGAGCCTAGGGGATGTGAAATTCTGCCCCTGCAGGGGCGACTAGGTGTCGGGGGCAGGTGCGGTCGGGTGCGCCGCAGCACCGGGCACCGAGCACCGGCAGTGCCGGTGTGGCCATGCCTGCTCTGCCCCCGCGGCTTTGCGGGTGCTTTGCTCTCCCTGAGGTGCCGCAGAGTCCCAGTTCTCCCCGGCCCCCCACAGCCTCCCCATGCACCGACGCTGCCCTCGCAAAGGAGGAATAACTGGGAGAAACCATGGCAACCTCCGGGCGGCGCTGGGAATGCCAGCGCGGCTCTGTCCCGAGTCCCCCCCGCCCGCGCCATGGCAATGCCGGGCTGAGTGCGGGGACGTGCCAGTGCCGGTAGGATGCAGTGCCCGTGGGATGCCGTGCCCGTGGGACGTCGAGCCCCTGGGACGTTGTGCCCGTGGGACACCGTGCCCATGGGATGCAATGCCAGTGGGATACGGTGGTGAGATGCCGTGCCCATGCGATGGAGTGCCCATGGGATGCGATGCCCATGCAATATGGTGCCTGTGGGATGCTGTGCCCATGGCCCCCAGGGCACAGGGATGCTCACAGTGGCCTCTCTGGGCTACAGCTCAGTTTGGCTTAGCAGGGCTTCAGCTGCAGGTGTTTCTGAGGGTGCTCAGTGTCTCCCAAAGGTACCTTGTGACCATCACGGCCACTCCTCTGTCGTGGCCAGGGGCTTTCCAGGACCCTCACATGGCTTTTTTATTCACAGCCCTGGGATGGAGCCACCGCAGGGCCCTTTGCCAGCTCAGCCCAGCCACCCCCACCCTGCTGCTGCCGGACCAGGTAGGTTCCCTGCCCTGACACCATGGGGATGGGCTTCCCAGCATCCGTTGGCAACACTGTGGTGTGGGGTGCTGCCCTCTTGGATCAAGCACGGCTCTCAAACATTGTAACACAGCAGGGCCGATGCTGAGCCACCACTATGAAGGCAAACCCCCTCCCTCAGCCCTGAAGGCACCAGGACCCCCATCTCCTCCCGGCACAAAGCTCTCCTCAACCCACCCCAGAGACAGACACCCCAACCCCAATGGCTTCACTTCACCTCCAGCATCTGTCCCTCCCAGCTTTGGGGCAAGATAGGGTTTTATCCAGGTAACAAGGTGCCACCCAAGACCGAGCCCCATCTTTGCTTCCTCAATACTGCTTCTTGCCAAATAAAGTCTACTCCTTTCCTCACAGAAATGCCTTCCCTGTGGTCCTATGATGCTGTTTAAGCCAAATGCCTTTTGCTGTGCAGTTTTAGTGTACTGTGGACCTGTGGTGCCCACCCGCGCTCCCAGGCCCCTTGGACGGGTGGCCACAGAAACAAACCCTGACAGGCTGTGATGAGCATTAAAGCTGGCTGAGTGTCCCTGCCATGGGCAAAGCTGGTTCTATGTCCACTCAGAGTGATGGCAGCCCGCAGCCACCTCCCAGTGGGCTATTAGAACCCACCAGGTCCTGCAGGCAAACCACCTCATCTGTTCTTCCAGTCACTCTGGGAGGTTTGTGCTGATGTTGTCTCTTGTCACACGGTTGTGTGATACATGTGGCTGTGGACTCTGCTCACCCTGGCCACCCCTGCAGCATTGTCCTGGATTAGGTGAGGTGCATGGTGCTGGTGCACAGTTGAGTGCCAGATCTTTTTCCCACAGTTGAGCTGCAGTCACCATCCCACTCACTCTCCAGTGCAGGAGTCATGGTATGGCCACAGGACAAAGGATGAGACAAAGCCAGCAGACACTGATCCAGCACAGCCTCTCTGGCATAGGGTTACTGTGGAGAAACTCTGGTCTGGTCCTGCTTAGATCTGTAAGAAGTGATTGAGGAGTCACTGCTAGCACATGAGGCTCGGGCACCCAACACGGCACCCTTCTACCAGCCCCTGGTGCCACCCGTGCTGTTCCTGAGAAGAACCCTTGGGAGTGTGTGGCTGCAAAGTCCTGGGACTGTTGGTACCCCACAGGGGTGTTTGTGGACCATGGTGGTTGCAGCTGCCATGGGCCCTTCCAGAGCTGTGTGGGCTTCTGCACCACCATGGTGGACACCCATGGTAGCCATCCTGGCTTCTGGCTGCACTGCCTACAATGCTGTTGCTGGGCACAGCATGTGCTGGGATGTGGGTATGCATGGTCCCAGGAGACAGACACCCCTGCCCCCAGCCACAGTGGGGGGCCAAGCACATGTTCCCCATCTGTTATGGAAAACCCTGTTGTTGAGTCCTCCAAGCCCCAATCAGAGCTGTCATTTCCTGTGATGCTGCAAGACAGTCCCTATGCCCTGTGCCCCAGGAACATGGAGGGGCATGGTGGTCAGTGGCCTTCTTTCCCTGTGGTGAGCTGGCACCCCTCTCCAGCTGCCCTGTGGTGCTCAGTGCACCCAGGGATCCCCTGTCACTCACCCTGTTATTTTCACCCTGGATTTGGAGCCCTTTTTTAAACTTCTTCCCACAGTCAGGATCCAATTATTAAGAACAGCAGTGGAGGCTGGGTTGTCCCTGAACCCTCATTTCTGAAGAGGTGGCCAAACGCCCACCCTCAGCTGTGGGGACTTATCCAGCATCATCGCAGCTCCTTGAGCTCCCTGCTGGGATTTAGACACCTCATCTGTTCTCTTGCAGGGTTGGCTGCCTTCCTCTGAGGCCATCTGAAGGGGAGCTGGAGGGAGAAGAGTCGCTTTTAAGATGACACGAACGGACCCGCCTGACATCCTGGTGTCTACTGTGTACCAAGACATAAAGGTGGCCACTGCAGCCCCCGGGGATTCGATCGTTTGCCAGCCTGTGGCACGATGTGATACCTCCATGTCCTCGTCCATGCCCCGTGAACCGCAGCCCTTCAACAAGCGCCACTGCAGGAGCTTTGACTTCCTCGAGTCCCTGGACGAGCAGCTGGGCGCTCCCCCAGCCATGGAACGCTCCTGCCCACGCCCGGGCACCCCTGAGCCCACGCCGGGGCCACCGGTCAGGCGGGCACTGCCAAAGCCAGACCCTTACACCAGCAAAGCTCCCCCGCCACGGAGCGAGCTGAAGAGACGCGCCCGCTCGAAGAGTGCACCACGAGTGAAGTCCACCTTCACTACGGTGCCCATCCCTGTCTCGGCCTCACCACCACCAGTCCGGCGTGGGCGAGAGGCGCTGCGGGTGGCACGGGAGCCGTCCCGCCCCGAGCGCTCGCCACGTCGGGAGAACCAGGTTCCCCTGCGGGCGCTGGCTAACGAGGTGCACCCCATCAAGCTGCAGCCGCAGCGCAGCAGCGTCAGCCGCATCTCCCCGCTCTGCATAGGCAGCAATTGCTTCGAGGAGGGGCCGGGCGTCAAGATGGGTGCCAGCCCCCATGTCAAGTGCCGAGTGGACATCAAGCCGGACGAAGCAGTGCTGGTGCACGCAGCACGCAGCCTGCGGGCAGTCCAGAACCGTCAGGAACAGCCGCGCTGGCCCCGCACACCCGGGGCTTCCCGTGGCCTGGCGGTACCGGGGAGCAGGCAGATATCCGCATCCCGCACACCGACACCCAGCGACTCCTACAGCGGGGACCCCCCGCTCCTGCCCTACCCCGGCGAGTACTACGAGGCGGACCCCCGGGCTCTGGCGTACCAAACGGTGCCGGTCCCGGCCTCGCGGGACTTCAGGGAGTACCCCGATAGGGGCTGCATGACCTTCTCGGCCGCCGGCGTCCCCGCCAAGTTCTTCTATGCGGAGGAGCCGGCACGGTGCCCCAGCCCCGCCATGCCCCTCCGCAGCTCTGGCTATGCCAGCTATCCCTACCCCATCCGCCACAATGTCCCCCAGCACTTTTACACCGAGGACCCACCCAAAGCCGCAGTCCACACGATGCCACCCCGCACACTGTACGTGGAGGAGGCACGGGGCTACCCGGTGCAGGAGGCGCCCACCCGTGCCTTCTATGGGGATGAGCCTCGCTTTTACCCGCCCCGCGGCACCCCTGTCAAAACCCTCTACACCGAGGATTCCCGGACCTACCCAGCCCTTGGCTCTGCCAGGGTCTTCTACGCCGAGGACCACGGGAAATACCGGGAGCGGGAGGTGCTGTCGCGGACGTGCCCCCCGCCCCGCAGCACCCAGCCCTTGCACTTCAGTGACTGGTACTGCCCCGAGCGGGGCACGTTGCCCTACCAGACCCTGCAAGTGTCGCACTTGGCTCCACAGCCGGCCAGGCGGGACGCCATGTTCTCTTCCTGGCATGCCAGCTACGGCATGACTCCGCCACGGCTGGGCCGGGAGAGCCAGCACTACTCCAAATCCTGGGATAACATCCTAGCGCCAGCGGTACGCAGGGAGGAGGTCCTGCAGCGCGGGCGCAGCTATGAGAACCTTCTAGCCCAGGAGCAGCACCGTGCCTTATCCCCTGAGGAGCGCCGGCAGCCGGTGGTCATCAATCTGTCAAGCTCACCCAAGCGCTATGCGGCCCTATCCCTCTCGGAGAGCTCCATCCTCGAGAGGGTGCACGCCGATGGCGGCCGTGGCCCCCTAGGTCGCTCCTGGTATGTCACGCCAGAGATCACCATCACCGACAATGACATCCGTGCCGATGGGATGGGCAGGAGCGAGAGGCGCTCAGCCAGCTGGGATGTGCTGGACGCAGGGCGGGAGCGTGGTCCCTATGCTGCACCCTGTGCCCCACAGCCCGTCCCCAGGGAGAGCAGCTCAGGGCGCCAGCGCAGCCTGGAGCAGCTGGATGAGCTCATCACTGACCTGGTCATCGACTACAAGCCAGCACCGGGCCACCGACCTGGGGACAGGGACAGCCTCGCCGAGCAGCTCAAGCAGCTTCTAAGCAGCAACGCCTCGGGGCCCCCCCGGCAGGGTGAGGGCAGGAGAGTACCCCTCAGCGTGTCTGAGGGACCTCGACCCACAAAGGAGCAGCCGGCTCCCAGCTCTCGTGCCAATGCCCCACGTCCACCACCTGCCCCGATGTCCGTTGGCCCCTTTGAGAAGTCACCAGAGAACTGCTCGCCTGACCTGAGTGCAGAGGAAGATGACATGATGATGTGCTCCAATGCCAAGTGCCGGCGGACAGAGACCATGTTCAATGCCTGCCTCTACTTCAAGTCATGCCACAGCTGCTACACCTACTACTGCTCCCGGCACTGCCGCCGTGAGGACTGGGACACACACAAGGAGAGCTGCGTTTACGGGCGCGTGGGCAGCATTTGCCGCCACGTCCTGCAGTTCTGCCGGGAGAATATCGAGGTGCACAAGGCCTTCTCACGTATTGCCAAGGTGGGCTACCTCTCCCGTGGCCGCGGTGTCCTCTTCCTCGGCTTTCCCAACGCCGGCTCAGCTGAGAACTTCCTCCAATTTGGGCTGGAGAGCCTGCTGATGTCCCCCACCTACCTGTCCCTGCGGGAGCTGGAGAGCTACTCAGACAACCTGGGGGAGTACGCTCGGGAGTTGCGGGAGACAGGCAACCAGTATGACCCCAACGAATGTTTCCTCCTGAATGTAACCGTGGCCGTCACCCAAAAAGTGCCAGAAAGACCATCACCGAAGACACAGGTGCCAACAGTCAGGAAATATGCCAAGGTGGCCTTAGCCTCCTCCAGCCCTGAGAAGAAGATCCCAAAGAAGGAGCGGGACATGGAGACATTGATCCTGACGCCTCCGCCCGGCACAGCAGACATCGACAAGGAGGGGGAGGAGGGCCGCAAAGCACGGGAGGTCTGCTTCATCAACATCCAGCGGGAGCTGCGCATCCGTGGTGTCTTCCTGCGGCATGAGTTCCCTGCCGTCTATGAGCAGCTCTGTGACTTCGTGGAAAGCAACAAGCGCTTCACCCCTACCACCATCTACCCCATTGACAAGAGGACAGGCAAACAGTTCATGTGCATGATCATGGCAGCCTCTGAGCCCCGTACCCTTGACTGGGTGGGCAGCCCCAATCTCCTGGACGACATCATGTGAACACGGGGTGGGGACCTCCCCGACACCCGTGGGTCACCCCCCCCCTTTGTAGATAGGTGTCATCCTGTCAGCATGGTAGGACAAGGACCCTCTCTTGGATGTGACACCAAAGGGAGGAGGATGTGATGGGCCGCAGGTGGCTGGCATTTGTTGAGCGGCTGTAGTCAGAGTGATGGGGAGTCAGGCTGCAGGAAGCCATAGGGTGATGGGAGTACAGAACGAGGTTTGCTGTGGGGCACAGGTCCCAGCCAAAGTCTTTGCAAGACCTTACAGAGCCCTCTCAGGGTGAGTGACACTTAGCCAGGGTGGGGACACCCCAGGCTTCCTCTCAGTCTCTGCCTGGCTGCCCACACACCATGCCTGTGCCAGGGTCCTGCACAGCTGTCGCAGCGATGCCCCCCCACACCTGGGCTCCTGTGGGGCAGCACAGCACTACTGAGGTTGTACCAAGACTGTGGGTGCTGCTGGAAGCCCTATAGGGTCTGCAGCAGTGGTCCTATATGGTTCGTGCATGGGAGCTGGGCTGCATAAGGTCTCTGTTCCTATAGCATCTCTGTGTTATGAGCTTGTTCCTGTATGACCTTAAGGTGCAGTGGGGACCCTACACAGATGGTTGTAAGACACCTTTTGGTACCCTCCAGGACCCCATATGGTCCCCAGGTGTTGACCCGGATTCAGGGCCATGCCCAGTTCTGGGTGCCAAGCCAGGCTTGGCCCAGGGGAGGGTGGTGGGCAGCCACAGTGCAACCAAGGAGCCTGGCTATGATACCAGGGGCTGGGGGGGGGAAGGGCCCGTGTAGGGCTGGCACAGCATGCTGGGATACGTGCACGAAGGGGTCTCACCGTGGCAGAGGGGCAGTGCGGGGTACCCACAGGGCCGGCGGCGAGGCTGCTGCGTGCCAGGACACGATGGTAACAGAATAGTGGCCCGACGGGAGCTGAGCAAAGACAAAGGCAAGAGCTGGCACCACACCGGCTCTCCGCCAGCCCTTGCTCACCGGGGCCGCCCCAAGGCCCTGTCCGCACTGCCTGCTGCCCGCCTGCCGCGGCCCAACTCCCCAGCCAGGCCCCTGTCCCCGCCGCGCTTCCACTACCGGCGGGCCTCAGTGTGATGCCTCGGGACGAGGTCCCAGTGGCCGGTACGCCTCTAACCCTACCCCAATCCCACCAGAGAACCCATTCCCTGCTCCGCCTGCTCCCACACCCTTCGCTGGGACAGGCTCCACCCCGGGGCTGTGGGCGGGGCCGGGCGCTGGTTGGTCCTCGGGGCGGAAAGGGCGTGGCGCGGCGGCGGGGCGGGAGCGATGGCGGCGGCGGTGGAGGAGCTGTCGCAGGTACCGGACGTGGAGATCGACGGTGGCGGTGTCTTCAAGTACGTGCTGGTGCGCGTGCGCGCGGCTGGTGGGCCCGGGAAGGACGTCGTGCGCGGCCACGGCTGGGCCGAGTACCATGGTGAGGGGCGCGGGGGAAACCGGCACCGTCAGCTGGGCTCGGGGGAGGCGCATCCCAGAGGTGTCTGTGGGGGGATCCCCGGTCTGGGGTCGGGATCCTTGGTGGGGCTTCGTCCGGACCCCGTCCCGCCCTCCTGTAGTCCCGGGGGTGACAAGGAGAGCGGGCCCCGGGAGGTGGCGAGGAGCAGCCCCGGGATTGCCGGTCCGTGGGGTGGTGACTCAGGCGGTGGGGCCCCACGGCCCCCTTCCTCCCCAGCCGACATCTACGAGCGGACGGCGCAGCAGCTGGCGCAGCGGGGTCTGGAGTGCGAGTGCCTGGGGGGCGGGCGGCTCTCCCACCGTCCCGAAGAGAGGAGGATCCACGTCTACGGCTACTCGGTGGTAAGAGACAGCGGCGGGAAGGGGGAGACGGGACCCACCCCCGTACGTGGCTTCTCCCTGCCTCCTGCGGCACAAGTATCTGTGCGGGTCCTGCTGCTGTTGGCCAAACCAAGCCGGCCCCGCAACCCCCCGGGAGCAGAAGGGTAGAGGTGTGGGGCAGCAGTGTTCTGGGACAGACCTCGGGGTGCTTGTGTTCCTCGAAGTGCCACATTGGTGAAACAGGTGTGGGTTTTCCCAGCACTGGGATGGCATTATCTCCCCTGCCTGGGTGCAATGCTTAGCTGCCTGTGGTCTGAGCCGTTGCGACAGAGGGCTTGGAGCCCATCAGTGTTCTGGATCGGGGTCTTGCCAGTTGACGTGACACAGTGGCAGAGACGCTCAGCAGTGTCTTGGGGATGCTGCTGGAGCCTCTGGTTCCGGTGAGCCCCCCTGGGGGTTCACCGAGCTCTCCTGTAGGTGGTAAACACACCGGCTCCACTTTGGGACCCTCTCTCCTCTGCCAGGGCTTTGGGCGAGCAGACCACTCCGTGACTACAGAGAAGCTGAAAGCCAAGTATCCGGACTACGAGATCACCTGGGCAGATGAAGGCTACTGACTCGTTCTGGCTACACAGCAGCATCAACACCAGCCTGGAGCTGGTGCGGTCACCGGTGGTGGTGGTGGCAGATTTCTGGTGCTCGACAGTGCTCTGGGCTCTTCTGTTTTTCCTTTGTGTTGAACTTACCCATTCTCCCCCATCGCTGGACTTCCCACAGGCCATGGGTGCTTCTTACCTCCCAGGCACAGCAAAGCCTCAGTGAAGGCAGTGGGTGCTCTGCTCTGGCCTCCCCAGAGGTGAGGGTGTTTGCCCAGAAGGTGTATGCAAAAACTAAACACACTGGGGAGTGCAACTGCTTATGTGTTCACACGTTCACGGCTCAGTCCCTTGCAGAGGAAGTGACTCCTTCAGTTTCCAGCCACTCATGGGAGGTTTGATGCCAGAGCTGTCAGGGGCTGAGATGAAGACAGCAGAAAGTGTGTCAGGATTAGCCTTAGGAAGCGCTGAGGCTAGGGAGGAGAAAGCAATGGGGTGCTATGCCTGGTGGCAGGAAGGGCAGGGTGGGCCCAGGGGAGGGACTGCCGTCATCCCCTCCTGGAAAGTTATCCAGCTGCCTGGTAGTGTGGTTTGGAAGAACATGCCCATTCCCACCCTAGCAGGTGGCCACACCTTGAAGTATAGCATCCTCCTTGACTTCAGCTCTCTGGACAGCCAGGGCTGGCTCCTGTCCCTCAGTACTTCCCCAGGAGATTCTGCTTGCAGTTCCAGTGAGGAACAGGGTGGGGAGACTGGGAAAAGCTACTGGAGCCTTGGGTGGCAAGAAAGCTGGAGGTGAGGTCAGATTGGCTAGCTAGATCACTACAAGGATGGGCCTGGAAGAACCCTGCCTCCTCTGGTCCCAGCCCCATTTTACTTCTCAGACTGCAGTCCTGTGCACTCCCAGCTCCTGCCTGGCTGCTCTGCCTGCTGCTGCCTCCCTGCCTTCCCCCCTCACCACCGGGCATGTGGGCTATCTAGACTGGAGACAGTTCCTCTGTGCCTGAAGCCATGCAGTGCTAGCATGATCTGATGGAGCTCAGTCCCTGGGCTTGTCCTGCCCCAAACTCGGGGTAGGTCATGATGGATGGGGAAGAGCTTTATGGGCCAGGCCGGGGGTGCAAGGCCCACTACCTGGCTGCTGGCTCAGGGCTAGAGCTGTGTCCCCTGCAGAGGTGCCCACTAGCCTTGCAGATTGGTGGACTTCACAAAAGCCTGGGCAACCTGCTGTGGTTTTGACAACCCTCACAGCTCAAAGGGATTTTCTTAGGATGAAGTGATGTTTTGTGTTCTCGCTTTCCTTGTTGTCTCTCGTACCTTCCTGGGGCACTTGCTGCTCAGAATAAGTTGGCTTCTGTCTGCTTCCTCCTGTCAGCTCTTTATCCATAGGGGTGATGTCCCCCTGCAACTTATCTTTTCCAGACTGAGCATCTCCTGCGCTTTCAGCCTTCTCCTCATGGGAAGTCCAGGCCCTTCACCAGTGTCATGGTCCCTAGCTAGATACGCTCCAGTACTCCCACCTCTCTCATACTGGGGACCCGGCACGTCCCTGTGTCTCCCCAGAGCAGAGAGGAGGGATTAGACCTGCTGGAGATGCAGTGGCACCCAGGAGGCTGGTGGCTTCTTTGGCTCCTGGCCGTCCTGGTGCCTGACAGGTTTGCATGCAGCAGGGGAAGGGCAGAACTCCTGCTGCAGGAGCTGCTAGCCCAGGATGCCCAGGCTAGTAGGGCATAGGGCTGCTGTCCTCCACCTGCCCAGATTCTTGCTGGGGGAAGGAGCTGCGCACTGTGTTTTGCTCTGCCTGATGCAATTGCACTGCAATCTGCTGTCCAAGGCCATGGGCTAGGAGGGGAGAAACCTGCATGCTCAACCTTCAGCAACAGGGCACATCTCCAGGCACAGGGGCCACCAGCAGTGGGGCGAGGAGAGCTACCCTGGGCAGTGGCAGGCTCCACGAGCCCTGACAGCAGCTTCACCTCTTCAGGAGGGGAAGCTGTGGTGCGGCAGTAGTCACCATCACCAGGCAGCTCTCATAGTGCCATGTGGGCCTCTGGCTGACAAGCTAGGCTCTTACCAGGCTGAAAGGCCCTCCCTGAGGCTGGCTCTGCCAGGGTTGTTCTGCCCCAGGAGTGACCTGGTTGTGACCCTAGAGCAGTGCACCTTTGCCCTGTGGCATCCCTGAACTGGGTGCTGAGATGCTCCTGCCAGACAGAGCAGTGCTGGCAGAGTTAAGGGCTGGCTCCTGCTGATGGCACCTCTGGGTCCCCAGGGCCTGGGGAAGAGGACAGGGGCTGGAGAGAGGCTGCCAGGAGCCTGAGGAAGGAGCGCTGCAGGCAGCCTGCCCACCTCTGCGCTCACCTGGGCACGCTCCTACATTGCCTGCCACACAGACTGCATGTGACAAGAGACAGCACAGGGCTGCCAGGCTGCTCTGCCTGGACCAGACGGGCCGAGAGCCCCGCCTCCTGCCTGCCCAGGTGGGTCCCTGGGGCTGGGCTGTTCTGGAGCCCCAGCTTTTGGCAAGGCCAGCTCAGCTGAGTGCTGGGACAGGCTGCTTCTTCTGCATGTCCTACGTAACCCTGCCTTCTCTCCCAGCCTGTCTGAAGTCTCCAGATAGCTGGGGTTTTGTTCTGAATTTAAAGGCCCAACATTTTTATGACTAAACTCCACCACAGTCTTAAGGATCCTTCCCTGCTCTGGCTCACCATTGCCTGGGTGCATCATAACCCATTTATAGCTTTCCTATCTTGAGGTTACTCCTTGCATCCTACTCCTACTGCCCCCCAGCACTGGTGCCCCCATAGCCAGGGTGCACCCCACTGCCAGTGCATGTCGTGCACCTGAAGACTCTCCCACTGTTCCTTAAGCTTAGGGACTGTTTCTTCCTGTGGTTAGACATGATGCAGCCTAGGCAGCTGCACAGTACAGCCCCCACATCCCTGGCAGAAATGCCAGTTTCTCCCCCAGGGCTGGCAGCATCCCTAGCTCAGCAGGAAGAACCAGCCTTTTTCCTCACTTAGTTGATGTGTGCTGCATGACTGTGCCAGCTGGCCCTGGTCTGGTCAGAGCAGCACCCAGCATCTTGTCCCAGTTGGAAAAGAGGGGTGCTGAAGAAAACGGGTTTGGTGGGGAAAAGCAGCAGATCTCCTGAGGGCACAGAGCTGGCAGCTTGCAGCCTGTGATGCTGGCAGCAGTGCTGGGCAGCAGGACGAAGGGTGACCTGTCCCAGCTTGGTGAACCACCTCACCATAAACCCTGCTGCTGGGACTGGGAAACAGATAACAGTGAGGCTGAAGTCCAATGCGCGGCAGGTCCCAGGGAGCAGATTCCAGCCTTGGGCTCACAGCGTGGCTTCTCCCAGCTCTGTTTTACCATCGCCACGGCCAGGAGGCTGAGATGATCAAGCAGGGAGTGTTTGGCATCCTGCTGCTGGGTGAGCTCTCTGCCTAAATCAGGGTTGTGCTGCAGGGAGGGAAGGGACTGCTTTACTCTGGCCCTCCCTGATGCAGGATTCCATGGGGATTGCTGCTTTCCCCAGCTCTTGGGGGCTGTGCTGCTCTGGGGGGTTGGGGCAGATACAGGCCAGCAAAACCCTCCTTGGAGGTCAAACCTGGGATTCACCAAAGTGAATGCACCAGTGAGCACCCCAGTGCCAGGCTGGGTATCATGAATGGCTTTACTCAGCATGGGGAGGAAAATTGCCCAAACTATCTTGTTTACTCCAAAACAAGGGCTGAGTGTTGGAGTGGGGTAGAGGGTCAGTGCTCCAGCCCCAGGGGACCCTGGCACCCAAAGGGCACGTGGGAGTGGAGCTGGTGGTGGGACATGAAAAAGTGGGAGATGTGGAAGGTATGGGGTGCTGGGGCAATAGTCAACGGTCCTATCCAAGGGACAGTACCAAGAGACCATGCTGCTGAGAGCTCTGCACTCCCTGCAGCAGGATCGCAGACCCGTCACCTGCAGGCCATGTGTGCCCTCTGTCACTTGGCATGGGCACCATGCCTGAATCCTTGCAGGGTTTTCAGCCCTGTTGTCTCTCCCATAGCCAGGACCATCCTCCCCTGTGGGTCCATGGCCATCAACAGCTGCAGCAGTGCAGCCGAGGCGCTCTGCAACTTCATCTGTGACTGCAGCGACTGCTCCGACGAGAACCAGTGTGGTAGGTGCCTGACCATCCCCCCAGTGCCTCTCCACCATGCTTCCTGGCCCCACTTCCAGGTCCTGGCCCTAGGTTGAGAGCAGGCAGTGGAGCTGTGGGCATTGTGGGTGCAGGACCCAGGGTGGATGCAAATCCTCCAAGTGGGTGCAGGTCCTCAAGGTGGGCATAGGTCTTTAATCAGGACACAGGCCCTTTGGTATGAGTGCGGTTGCCCAGGATTGGTGCAGGTCAGCTGGGTGCACGTAGGTCCCCCAGGTGGGTGCAGGACTCCAGAATGGGTACAAGACCTCACAGTGGGTGCACATCCTTGGGGTGAGGGCAGGTCCCTGGGCTAGACATAGATCCCTTGGATACATTGCAGGTATCCAAGATGGGTACAGGACCCCAGGGTGGGTCCCCAGCATGGATGCAAGTCCCTCAGCTGGGCTCAGATTCATGGAGTGGGTGCTGGTCCCCAGGATAGACCCAGCCCTGCCCTGACACCCTGTCCTCCAACCCTCAGGGTACCTACGGGTCTCGGCTGTGCTGGACACCCCCTTCACCTGTGATTTTGAGGAAGGCGACTGTGGTTGGCAGGACATGAGCACTTCAACTTACAGATGGGTGTGGGGCCAGGCCAACCTGGCTGCATGGGGCATGAGCCCCCACTCAGACCACACAGTGGGCACTGACCTGGGTAAGTGGGAGCTGCTTGCCTGGTGAGTGCACTCCAGGCACCCACAGCACTGCATTTCAGGGCCATGGGTGCCCTGAAGCAGGGGTGCCAGGACACCATCTGTGTCAGATGGAGGTCCATGGTGGGGCAGCAGCAGTGCTAGCTGCAGCTCCAGTGCCATCCCATGGGGCTCCAGCCCCTTTTCTGCTCTCTGCCCTCCCCAGGGTGGTTCATGGTGACCGTGTCTCCCCCAGCAAAGACCATAGCCACAGCCTGGCTCAGGTCACCAGAGATGCGGGAAGCAGCTGCCACATGCGAGATCAGGGCCTGGTACCACCTCTTGGGAAGCGGTGAGGGTGCCAATGGTGGGCACACATACGCACACAGGGAAGAAACAATGCGGGGCAGTGGGAGGGAAAGGGCCCTCTGCCCCCATGGCAGGGACAGAGACACCAGCACCCTGAGCTGTGTCCTTGCAATCCTGCTCACGTCTTCTATGCTCTGCAAGCAGAGCTGGCAGGACCTGGCTCCAATTGCCAGAGCTGGCAGGACTCGGTTTGTCCCCTTGGGTATCCTGGGATGCCTTGTGCCAAGGGCCATGTTTTGGGGCTCTCTGCAGGGCTCAACCAGACAGAGTGCCCTGTGCTACGCCTGGCTATGTCATACAGGGATGAGGTAGTGGAGTTGTGGCAGAGCCCTGAGCACAGAGGTGAGGGCTGGCACCAGCTGGTTGCTTACCCAGGCCGAATCACAGGGGATTTCCAGGTGAGACAGGGCAGTGTCAGTACCGGGGCATCATCCCCATGACCTGGAGCCAGAAGGGCCAGGGACCTGAGGATCCCTGGGCAGCTCGGGCAGATGCTCAGCTCATGCCATCCCCATCCTCTCATCGGCAGCTCATCTTCTCTCTGACACAACCACCCATGTGTGGGGCAAAGCTGGCACTCGATGACATCATCTTCAGGAACTGCGGCTTGCAGGGTGAGTCCCACATCCTCTGGGATAAGATGTGAACCAGGATCCCTGGAGGAATTAGGCTTTGCACCCCACTGCCTACTGTATCTTGAGAGGACCTTGCGCTGTCTGGGGCATGGGGTGGGCAGCAAAAGCCTGTCCCTTGAGCAACCTCAGGGAAGGGTGTGGGGGGAAGCTCACCATGTGCTGGAGTACCTGTGGGGCCAGCCATTTGCTGATGGCTTGTTCCACCACACCAGAGCCCGGGCTGCAGGTCTGCAGGGAGGAGGAGAACCACTGCCAACAGGGCTCCTGCCTAGCACAGCATCGCTTCTGCGATGGCACCGATGACTGCGGAGACGGCTCAGACGAGGATGCAGCACAGTGCAGTGAGCATTCCTGGACCCGGGGAGGGGTCCGACCCCCAGCCACATGGATGGGCTGGGGGTCCACCCTGGTGGAGCAAAGCCAGGCCATGGGGCTGGCAGGGCTCACCCCAGCTCTGCCCCACGGTTGTGCGGCCCGGGGCAGGGGGGTGGGCAAAATCACCCTGAGGGTTTTTGTAGAGAGGTGTTCTTAGCCCAGCTCATTGCAGAGACCTCCCTGGTGGGGGGAAGGGCTGGGACCTCCGTCCCTGGATCATTCAGCTCTTCCTCCCTCCCTGCAGAGTCCTTCATCCCCTGCTCCTTTGAGAAAAACCTCTGCAGCTGGGAGGTGGAAGCTGGGCAGCCAGCCTGGGAGAGGAACACGAGCCTGAACCTAGGGGCTGCATACAGCATCCCCACTCGGGACCACAGCAATAACAGCAGGACAGGTATGTGGCTGTGCACCTGCACCCCAGAGGAACCCCACTGCAGGTCCCCAGGACATCACTGGCCCGGGGATGGACATGCATCCCAGGCCCTGGGGTGACACCCATCTGGGCTTGACTTAAGGCTGTGCTGGGATAAAAGCAATCTTGCACCCCTGCGCCCGGCCTGGCACCACTCAACCCCTTCCTGGTACCTCCTGTAGGTTTTTTCCTCCACGTGGGCAGTTCCTCTGGCACAGGGGCCAACGGCACGGCACGGCTCAGCAGTCCCACTTTCCAGGCCACCAAATCCTGCTCTGTGAGTCATAGCTAGGACCTTGCATCACAGCCTGTGTGGGCATAGTGGTGGTGAGCATCTTCCCCAGCCATGGGGACCCCTGTGTGGGGCTGAGGTTGTGGTTGGTCCTTTTATGGTGACAGGCATTGGGCTGTTGGTGGCATCTCCTGTGCCTGTTGGGAGCTCTGAGCTCCTCCAGCCCCACCTTTGTGAGCATCCTGTGAGGTGGCAGCCATGCCATGGGGTGCAGGGGTCTGTGTGACCCTGCCCTGGGGCTTTGGGTCTCGCTCACCCCACTCCCCATCCCCAGCTTGTGCTGTACTGCCACCTCCACGGCTCAGCCACCAGCAGACTCAGCATCTCCTATGTGACCAGCTCCACGAAGCACCTTGTGAGGGAGAGGATGGGGGACCAGGGCAGCCTCTGGGTCCGAGAGAGAGTGGTCTTCAACGTGACAGAGAAGTTCAAGGTAGGTTGGTGCCGTGCTGGGGCAAGCTGGGCTGCCTGAAGGGCAAGCGGCACAGGGCCACCCCAAATATGTACCCAGGGGACCAGTGTTGAACTGGGAACTGGACACCAGAGCTGAGCCTCTGGTGCTGGCATGTGCCACCCTAATGTCCCTGTACCCACACTTCCATACCCCTACCATGCCCACATCCCCAGGTCAGGGAGAGCCCCACTGAAAGATCAGTGGTGGGGAGAGGTGGGTGTGTCTTCACCCATTTCATGTCACTCTGTGCCTTCCCATCATCCTGTCTGCAGTCCCCCACAACCATCCACTCAACCTGAACACCTTCCAGCTAACCCTGGAGGGCACCCCAGTGATAATCTTAAGGCATCTTGAGGGCATCCCAGAAGGACCCCTGAGCAGCCGCAGGCCACATCACTCCAAGCCAACCATGGCCGTTCCAGCCACAGCATTTGCCCTCCTCCTACTGACCCCCTTCCTGGGAGTAGCATGGGTCAGAGGACCTGGATTCCCCCCATCTTGCAGCTCCCTGGTGTCCCTGCCTAGCACCTTTGTCCAGCCCCTCCATACTGTGAAAACTCCCATGTTAATGTTGCCAGCGTGGTGTTTCCTTACAGGTTCTGATCGAGGGGGTGGCTGGCAGTGCAGGGACCGTGGCAATTGACGACCTGATCCTGTCTCCGGGCTGCATGCAGGAGCAGGGTGAGCTGCAGGCTGGCCATCCCCCATCCCTGCTCTGCCACAGGCAGTGGTGTCCCAGTGGCTTGAGCCCATCGCACCATCCCTAAAGGACCCACCACAGAATCTGCCTCTCACTCTGCTCATCGTGGTGGCCAGCACTTGCCCTGGGGCCCACAGCCCAGTTTGCCTGGTCACCTTGTCATGCAGTTGTGACGCTCCATCCTCTGCACCAAAACGCCCAACCTGAGCCGTGTCAAGCAGGCAGCTCTCACGAACCCCCTTGGTCCCTTTGTCTGGTGGCAGCAGGCAGGGCAGGGCTGGGACTGGGGAAATGGAGAGCTAGGGAGATGTTCAGGGACAGGAGACTGTGGCTTGAAGTGATGACTTCAGCTGGTACTGCCGGTCCCTCTACATCCTGAAGGTGCTTCGCCCTCGACCACTCTCCCGAGCCAGGCAGGTGACAGCCCCTGCACGGCTGAGGAGATGACCTGTGACAACAGGGATTGCATCAGTGCAGAGCTGGCCTGCGACTTCGCTGAGACATGCACTGATGGCTCCGACGAGAAGCACTGTGGTGAGGGACACAGGCGGGCACCAGACATCCCAGGAGCCCAGTGGCAGAGGATGCAGGTGCCTGGCGGAGCTGAGCCTGGGCTTTTGCAGGAGCAACCACCTTCGAGGCAGGGGCTGGAGGCTGGCACGATGTCAGCGTGGGACGGCTGCGCTGGGGCCTACAGAAGGCCACCAAGCCCACTGACAGCATCCTCACAGGTGAGGCAGTTCCCATCACTGAGACAGCACCCTTTGGTTCCCAGCACTGGGGGAGAGCTCCCAGGGTACAGGGACACCCTGCTCCTGCCCAGCCAGGGTGGATGGGTGCCACTGCAAAACAGGTGCAGGTGATGTCAGGAAAGGGTGCTGTTCTGGGAGTGCTGCCAGGGATGTTGGGGCAATTGCCCCGACCTCTCAGGGTGTTTTCATGCCTAGGGACTGTCCTGGCCCTCCAGGCAGGAGAAGGACAAATGGTGGCTGCTGCAAAGGCACGCACACCTCTGCTTGGCCCCTCTGGCCTTGCCTGTACCATGGAGCTGAACTACCACATCCACAGCGGCCCCCGAGGTAACCTGCTGCTGAGCCCTGCAGTGCCCTGCCTTCTGCCTGCCCTGTCTACCCCCAGGGTGCCCTGCCCACTCTGTGCTCCACCTTGATACAGGGCAGAGCACCTCAAGCCTGTCTGCCTTTGCTGCCTCTTTTAGCCCTGCTCTGCCCTCTCCTAGAGCTGGGCTGTCCCTGTCCCCTGTAACCATGGGCTGGGTAGGTGCTGGAGCCTCGGTGGGTCCCAGGAGGTGGCCAGGGGCTGCTGGTGCCTGCAGACTTCACACTTCCTCTTCTACCAGGCTTCCTTGCCATCAGTGTCGCAGATCACACCACTGGCATCACCCAGCTGGCCTGGCACACTCAGAGGCATGGTGGCACAGCCAAGGGACATGTCAGCATCCCACTGGGACAGAGAAACCGACCCTTCCAGGTGTGCCTGGGGGCAGAGGTACCCACCTTGTTGGCTGCCAAGAGGAAAGTGCCAGCACTGCCAGGCACCCTGGGCTCACCACAGCCACCTTGCCATCTCCAGGTCGAGCTGCTGGGGCTGGTGGATCTTCAGGACTCAGCGAGTGCTGCCATTGACAACGTGACATTTGCACAGTGCCTCACCGATGTGGTGCCACCTGGGGCCATGGGTACAGCCAGGGGCATGTGGACAGGGAGGGGACCCCAGCCCCCCCTGCCCTTGGAGATGGACGCTGGTCCCGCAAGGGCTCCCTTGTGACTCCTACCCTGTCCCTAGCCCAGGGACAGGGCTATGGTGCAAGAAGCCCTGGGACTAGGGCTGAGGATGCATCCTGCCCTGGGACACCTGTATGGAGTGAACCTGGGGAGTGGGATTGGGGATCAGAGGGAAAGGGACATTTGGTGGACCTGTTTGCTTTTGGGGTGCCTTCCTCACATCCATCTCCTCTCTCCGGCCAGAACTGTCCTGCAACTTTGAGAGGGGCATGTGCGGCTGGTACCACGATCAGTCCAGTGACTTCAAATGGATCCACAGCACAGGGCAAGGGCAGGGCCCCGACCACACCACTGGCTCAGGTAAGAGCCTGGCACTTCTCCCAGGGACCCCAGGCTGTGGCTCAGAGCACCCTGCAGTCTCTTGTCCCCAGGTCCAAGACATGCCCTGTGCACTCCAAACAACTCTTCAGGGTGACCTTGGCCAGGGCAGCCTGGGGACCCCTGGATCTAGGAGTGTGGTGTATATGTTGTGGGCACAGCTTGGAGAACCCATGTCTGTGTCGTCTCCACCCTGGCTGTCCTCAACACTCAGGCTACTTCTTGTTCGTGGATGCCTCTGTGCCATGGAGCCGTGGGCAGAGAGCACAGATCATCACTTACTACCAGGAGCCCAGTACTGTCCAGCACTGCCTCTCCTTCTGGTACCGCCTGGCTGGCCCACAGATTGGTACGAGTCCTATGGCATCCTCCTAGGGATGCCCCGGCTGGGCTCTGCTCCCCTGGGGACAGCAGGGTCCCCAAGAGGTACAGCATGGCCACCCAACTGTCCCGTCTGTCCAGGTACCCTGAACCTCAAGCTGCAGCTGGAGGGAGCAGAGGAGACAGTGCTGTGGACCCAGCGTGGGAGCCAGGGCAGTGTGTGGCACCGGGGACAGACAACACTGCCCACAACGGGCCAGCGGCGGTACCGGGTGAGGACAGGGTCCCCTCTGTGCCACCAGGCACTGGTGGGGCACAGTGCCATCTGACACCATTCTCTTTGGTGGCAGGTGGCCTTCGAGGCTCTGCAGGATGGATTCCTGGGGGATATGGCACTGGACGACCTGGCACTGACCGTCGGATCCTGTGGGGCCAAACCCTCCTGCTCCTTCGAGGCGGATGCTTGTGGGCTGGTAGCCAGTGGGGAACACACATGGCTGAGGCAAAGCAACGGCACTGGCACCACTGCTGGCCCAGCGGCTGACCATACAACTGGCACCGCTGCAGGTACTGGGGCCATGGCATCCTGGCAATCTGGGGAGCCCTGCTGCCTACCCTAAGCCTGTCTTCCCTGCCCATCTGCCTTATGTCCTGCCCAGGATGTTCAGAGGGCTGTACTGTACTGGAATCTCCAATACTTGAACTCCCCAAACCCAGAAATTTCCAGCCCCAAGGCTCCCCAACCTCCAGGAGCTCCTCAGTCTGGAGTTGATCCCCAGCCTCAGCAGCCCCTTGGTGATCCCCACCTGCAGCAGGGCTGGGTGGGGGTCACAACTCGGGGCTTCTCTCCCCCAGGCCATTACATGGTGGTGAGCACAGGCAGGGACTCCCTGCCTGCAGGGCACGCGGTTGCCCTCACCTCCCAGCCTTACCAGCCCTCTGCACCCTCCCAGTGCCTGGCCTTCTGGTACCAGATGAGCGCTGGGACCCCAGGTGAGCACCATGAGCCCCCTGAGAGGGCACCTCTGTATGGGAGGGGGGTCCTGAATGGCACAGCCTTGGACTCCCTCTCCATGCTGGGTGTCCTGGACAGGCTCCCTCAGGGTCTTTGTGGAGCAGAGCAGAGTGCGGAGGCAGGTGATGGACATGAGTGCCATGGAGGGGAACACCTGGCACCGTGGCCATGTCAACATCCAGCTGGATGGGGACTGGCAGGTGAGATGGGGCAGGGTGTCATGGACCTCACTGGGAGCAGGACAGGCTGGGGTTGACAAGAGGTGCATGGCAGCTGCCAGCCTCAGCATGCCACGCTGCCCACCCCTCTGGCAGGTGATATTTGAGGCAGTGGGAGCTGCAGGTGACCATGGGTACATCGCACTGGATGACCTGCACATCTCGGACAGAGCCTGCCCTGAGCCAGGTGAGAGCCCATGCCTCAGGGCACTGTGGAATGGATGGAGGTAATGGAGCACTCCACGGGGGCATGCAGCCATGGGGAGGAGAACAGCCTGTCCCCATCCATCACAGGTCTGCCATGGCCACGGGGCACCTGCTCCTGCTGCCCTCCGGGTAACCCATCTCCCACAGGCAGTGCAGGGCAGCAAGTGCCTTCATAGCTGGGTGCATCACAGCTGCCCCTTTCCTTCCAGCATCCTGTGACTTCGAGCAGGATGTGTGTGGCTGGAGCAGCCCTTCAGCCCCTCACCTGCACGGCTTCGCCTGGGGCTGGAAGAGCGGGGTGCCTCTTGCCAAGTACCCTGGTCCCGAGCAGGATCACACCCTGGGCACAAAGAATGGTAGGAGACACCCAGCCTTCCTAGGGCACCCTGGCATGGCCAGAGTGGGGAATAGGAGCTGGGGCTGAATGGAGTCACCCATGAATGTGCCCCCCCCTCAAGTATGTCCCAGGGGTGCCTGGCTCCACAGCATCCCAGTCCCCTCCTTGCCGGAGAGGGACAGCTCAATCTGGGGCTGGGGTCGTGCAATCCTCCAGGCATTGCTCTGGACATTTTTGGGAGGATGGGGATGCATAGGGTGGGCTGCAGAACTGAGGGACACCCTGCACTCTGTCCCTGCCCACCCAGGTCACTACATGCACTTTGACACCAGTGTGCTGGGCCTGGGGGGCACCACTGCCCGGCTGGAGAGCCAGCACCTGCCTGCTGCTGCTGAGTCCTGCCTGCGGTTCTGGTACAACATGGACATCCCACAGCACCTCTGTAAGCACTGCAGCGGAGAGAGGAGGTGCTGACCCAGGGGAGGGTGGCATGAGCCCACAATGGGAGCAAGGTGGCTCATCAGGGCCTGCAAATCCCCCACCCACCCACGGGACCATGGACACTCTGGTTCAGCTCTGGCTGGGGAGTGTAGATGGCCCATTCCCACTGCATGCTGCCATCCCAGAGGAGGATGGCATGGCTGGGAGGGCCCAGTGGCTCTCGGGGTTCCAGGTGGCTGATGCTGATGCTGAGGATGCTGAGGTCCCTGTCTCCCCCCAATGTTGCAGCCTGTGGGGAGTTGCGGGTGCTGCTGCACAGTGCAGCAGGGCAGCGCACAGTATGGAGCGTGCCTGGGCACCAGAGCTGGGGCTGGCAGGGTAGTGTGGTGCCTGTGCAGAGCTCCAGCGAGTTCCAGGTGAGTAGGGCCACCCTGGAGTGCAGGGTGTTCTCCAGGGGAGCAGAATGTCCTCCCCAGGCAAACCCTGTCTTCATCCGCAGATCATCTTTGAGATCACCACACAAAGATGGCCAATGGAGGGGACAGTGGCGCTGGATGACATCATGTACAGCACTGGAGGGGGATGCCGTTCCAGCCAAGAGGGACCAGTGGAAGGTGCGTGACTGATTCTGGCTGTGGAAGTTCCACCCAACACTGCTCAGAGTGCTGGTGTTGAGGCTGGTGCAAGAGTCAGCTCTCCTGAGCAGAAGTTAAGCCTGGCAGCATTGCTCCCTGCAGATAAATTCTCCAGCAGCTCTGTAGCAGAGGCAGTGCTCGGTGTTCTTCTGGCTGTCATCATCCTGGTTCTGGTGGTTGGCGGAGGCTGGTACTGGCTGAAGCAGCGAGGGGTGGCCAGTGGGATGCCAGAAGAGAGTAATGCTCCCCAGGGCTTCGACAACATCACTTTTCGAGATGTAAGGGCAGAGGTGAAGGGGTTTCCCACTTGCCCCCAACCATGCCAAAACAACATTTTCCTAACAGCTCAGCAAATCCTAGCAGCCTTCTTCTGAGCCCACACTCAGCCGACGTGTCAGGGAGGTGCAAAGGGCTCTGCCTCTTATCTGGTTGCTGTAAAACTAGTGACCCCAAGCCACAGGACTGCCCTAGAAATGCTGCTGCTGCCATCAGGCAGCTGTTCCAGAAAGTGCTGAGGCTGCGATCCTTCCCCCCCAGAGCCCTGCAGGGAGCAGGTCATGCAAACATTGCTCATCCTCTTCAAGCCAAAACCTCAAAACTGTTAAGGGCAACTTAAGCTACAGTTTTCTTCAATGGGTTTGGTGCCACGTAGTACCCTGCAGAGCCACTGGCCCCAGGACTGACCCTAAAGAGGATGTGGAGCTCCTGGGCATTCTAGGGGGTCTCTGCTGGGGTCATGGTGGGCCAGCACATGGGTTGTCCCTTCTGCAGCCTGGAAAAAGTCCTTGTATTTCAAATTAGACACAGCCTACGCTTACTGTAACCAATCCCTGTTCACCTTCCTTTACAGGACAATGTCATTATATCTCCCGTGCCAAAAGAGGGGGATGGGGTTTGAAATCATGAGCCAGCAGCAGCGATTGCCTACTCATGCCTGCAAGGCATCAGCAGGGCAGAGCATCCCTCCAGCAAGACTCCACACTCCAGCAGAGCAGCCACCTCCAGTTCTCAGCATCCAGCACTGGGGAGCTGCTGCAGGCACTCTCCTGCGGTGCTGGCCCCACAGAGGGACGTGCCACTGCCTCCACGCGCTCGGGAAAACCAGTTTTGTCTTTTTTAACAAGAACTTTCTGCACCAAGACCCAGTGACATGCCAATGCTTAACCAGCTGCCATCATCAGGCATTTCTTGTAGCAGTCACCCTCAGCCACACATAGTCCTGGCCGTGGAAGGGAGTGAAATGTGCAGCCCTGACCCCCCAGGACTGGGGAGATCCATGGGTACTGCATGGGGCACAAGCCCCTTCCCACATTGAGGATTAACCCCAAGAAATCCTAGGGCAGACAGCCACCTCCAGAGAGAGAGCCCAGAGCTTCTGCATGTTTTGGATGAGGGGTTTGGGGAGAGGTGGCCAACGGCAGGGAGAAGAGATGAAGTACCGTGCAGCACACCTGAGGGCAGTGATCAGCCCTGAGGCCTGAGTGCCTACCCATCTGCCCAGGCACGTTTCAAAGGCTCTTCACAATTTGCATTTGAATATCATTGGGAAACCAAAACTGTTCCAAATATGCAGGCTGGGCTGAGGGCTGGGCACTCACACCTGCACCCAGACCACCCTCCATCCAGGATACTTCTTCAGCTTCCAAAACCTAACATTCTTGAGCAGCCCGTGGCCAAACCTGTCCCCCAGGTACAACAGCCCACAGAGCAGTTCAGCCTCTGCCTGGGTGAGGAACTCGTTAGGGATCTCCCTTTCCAACCCCTGAGATTGTCCAGTGGGATCAGGGTATCCTGCTTTCCCAGTTTTACTCAGAGCCTGTCTTCCCTCATACCCTGCTGTAAACAGCTCTCCCTTCAGCTCTGTCCCACTCAGGTTATGCCACAGTTCCACTGAGCACCATCCCTACAGCTTTACTGCAAAGGACTGAGCCTCTAGCGAAGCTGTGCTCATGGGGGCTGGGGAAGAGCAGAGGCGAGAGATGAAGAGGGTTCAGGCTTCTCATAAATGTCCAACTCAGTGTCTCTGCATCTGCCTAGCTCTGCAGAACTCCAGAGCGTTCACCTCCACACAGGATAAAAGCACAGTGCTGACTTCACCTCTGGGCTGCCAGCCAAAGCTGCAGTCCTCACCAACAGGGAAGGAGCAGAGCAGCTGGGAGGCACTGACAGCAGCAGCCCTTAGCCCAAACCTTCCGAGTCCCATTAATTTATACTTCCAGAAGGAGAAGGGTGCTGCAGCTCCAGTCACACCCACTATAACATGTACTACCAGCTGGTAAACACACAGCAACTACCTGTGCAACCGAAGGGTATCAAACTTTATTATAGATCTCTTTAAAACAGGCTAGAAGGAACAAACAAAAATGTCATTGTAATGCAGTGACCGAGTCATTTCAAATGCAGACACTGATCAAGCCCCAAGTCCCCCAAACTGTTTATATATAACGTACCCCCCCTTGCCCCCCAAACTGTTCCAATTAAATGACCATATTTCAGACCACCCCAAGTGTCTTAACATTAGCCGCTTCTAAACAGCAAAATGCAGGTTTTCTGGCAAATCAGATGCAGTATTTTTGGGGGGTTATTTCCTCAATCTCTGGAAAGGAGGAAGGAAAAATAAAATCAGGAAAATCGCTTCTTTAAGGTTGCCTTTATACAGCAGGTACAGATTCGGCAGATTTCCCCCACAAAGCAAGTCTGAAACCCTCTTGTTCAGCTTGGCAATACAAAGAGATTCTGGTGGTTGAGGAGAACCAGCCAGACGAGATCAGTCTGAACAAACTGATTTCGAGGCTTTGTTGTCATTTCCCTTTGGGGCCGGTCTCCAGCGGTTTTCCAATATCCTTCCCACGCAGTTTAAGGCCTGGAATAAGCCAAAGGAGATTACCACCATCAGTTGCCAACAGCACTCGATCCTTCACCCCATAACTTTATTTCCTCAGAGTTTTGCTATAAGGAAGAGAACATCCCAAAAAGCAGGCAGGGGGAACCACAGTCACAGAGAACCCTACTTTAGTGTCTAGGAGTACCAGGCTACTTCCAGAGAAAGCTCCAACTCTTGCTGGTGCACCAACCACCTCCCTAGAAAATGGAACCCGAACTGGCTTAGGAAAGTAATATTGCACTAGTGGCTACACGATACTTTCCCAAATACAATCAGGCTTTTAAAGGTCTCAGTGTCTCACTGATCTGAGGGACAGCACACAGGGTTGATCCCCAGGGTATGTGGCCACAGGCATTAAAATGAAGGACAGGAAAACAAGAGGTCAGAGCTCTAGTTTCAGCCAGCAGATTCAAGTTTTATCAGAACATGGCTTAGTGACACCACAGCCACAATAACCTACAGCCATCAAGTGCTCCCAACCTGGAAAATATAATGAACAAAAAACCCACCTTATTCCTTCCTAGGCAATGAAAAAGTGTTATTGAAGTCTCCCTTCTTAACTTACCAATGGCTCTTTCAATCTTGCCCATAACCTGGTTATTGGGGATTGCTCTTCCTGATTCATAGTCAGCAATAACTTGTGGTTTTTCATTGATTTTCTAAAAAGAGAGGATGAGTCTCAAAAACAGGCTCCAAATATAACAAACAGGCAGCACTAACCACCCAGAGCTCGCAAAGATAAGTAACAGCCTCTAATGATGCCAGGACTGGAAGATGTAGTGTTACTTCCAGCCTTATTCCAGGACCACAGCCTAACTCCATTATTTGAGCATCACAGCGACAGTGGCACCCATCCCGGACAGACTTCTACCTCCCTAAGCCTTCCAGGAGGAGTAGTAACACTATGTATTGCTGTTCCTTAGGACAGCAGTGAGCTTCTGAACACTGTGTCAGGCCCATATGGTACAAAAAGCTTCATAACAGTGCCAAGTTGAAGGGAGGAGGGGGGAAAAAAAGCCTCCTACCAGCTCACCAGCTGCAACAACGCTCCATCTCTAAGCAGGTGTTCAAGGGCTGCACAGATAAACTCTTAGAACTCTTTCTAGATAAGTAATGTTGCCTGGAGAGCAGACAGCAGAGATGTTGCATTCACTGAACTTCCTACTCATGATACCATCCCACTGCAACTGCCCACAAGGGGACAGGAAAAGTGTCCACCTTCACCTAAAGGAGCCTCAACCTGCCTCAGGAGAGAGGGAGCATCAGCCAGCAGGCCCTGGGCCATACTCACAGTGGCCAAGTCCTTCTGTGTCATGCCCTTGCTCTGCCGGCCTTGCTGGATCACTTTGCCCACCTCCAGGGAAACTCTGTCATGATGCAGCTCCTCTGTTTCTCGGTCAAGCTTGGCCGTGTTCTTTGTAATAAAGTGTTGTTTGTTTTGGCCTGCTGCCCCTGTCATTCAAAGCAAACATAAAAAAAGAAAAACAAGGACAAACAAAACAAGTTTCAGAGGTACACCAGAAAATACCAAAGTTCTTTTCATAAGCATTCAGCTGCCCAGGATCCCAGACATTCAAGGTTTCAACCTGCCAACATCAGCACTGATCTCAACCAGATCCTGCTTGTCACAAAACGCCGATGTCCACGCGCAGCCGTGCCGAGCCCTCCCCTTTCACCACACCTGAACTCCACTCCAGATAGGCAAGATCTTGTTATTGCTTCAGGATTTAATAGTCACACTTCAGACACACAAATCTGTGCTACAGTTTGAAGGGGTTAACATTTGAACTTGAGCTATGTTTGCTCAGGTGTAAGACAGCTTTTAATTAATTTTCAGATATCTTTCATAAATAAACTTTAATCATACTTAGCTTTGCCGAAAGCCTGAGGTTCATAACCACACTATTTGGTTTGTCTCATTTTAGTGATGGTATTTCAGTCATAGCTTGAATCCTTTCTCTCACACTCATCTCTGACCGTCAGCCAGATAAAGCTGACTAAACCTCAATCAAGGAGCATCCAACCATCATAACCTGAACCCTACAATGAGAGAACCTAAGAATTTACACTATACAGAAACAGGGAATTTTAAAGAAAACACCACAGGAAAATAGGCAGCCACTGAAATCCTTAAGCATACGTTAACAACAAGAAAAGCTGCAAAAATTGGAAGTTTTAAGTTTTGTGATTGTGAAAGCTCTTCCAAGAGCACAAAAGACACAGTCCAGAGCTCAGCTGTGGGTAAGCAGAAACTCGGAGCCGGCTATAGGGGAGCTCTCCCCGCGTTCTGAGAGTGTTGCCCACCCTCCCCACGGCGCCTGGCAGTTCTCGTTTTTATGAGGTGTTCTCAGTGTATGAGGTGTATGAGGTGTTCTCAGGCAGTTCTCAGGTGTATGTCCCAGTTAGCACGACCTTTGGCTTAACTCGGGGGCGTTGCCTTCTACCCTCCCTCTTCCAGAGACCGCCTTCAGAGGTGCTCAGCGGGGAGGGGGGGCAGCCTTCAGACCGCACTGCTGCTGGGGAAGGGTTCCCCACCCCCATGTGCGGGAAGCCGGGCCGCTGGATACCCACACTTCTTGGAGGTCTCCACGTCCTCTCCGCGCCGCTGTGCCGCCAAGATGGCCTAGGTACAGAAAAGGTGCCGAAGTGAGCGCTCCGCTACCCTGAGCTGGGCCCTGGCCACAGCCTCGCCTGGGCCTCAGCCGCACGGCTGGCCCCAGCCCAGGCCGAAGCCCCAGCAGCTCCCCCTGCCGCCGCTCCCCGTCGCGAGTTACCCCCTGACCTGCTTGGACTTGGCCTGGGCCGCGCTAGGCCCCTTCTTGCGCAGCACCGTGACCGTATCCCAATCACTCTCCGCCATGGCACCGGCTTCGGCTTCGACTCCGACTCCGACCCCGCCACCACCCACCACTCCCAGCACTACCCAACACCCGCCCCCTAGTAAAGGAAGCTTCTGATTAGCGGCGCGACAGAACAGGTCGAGGCACGCCCTCTGTGACGCCCTTGGTCTAAAAACCTAGCAATCAGCCTGCTCGCTATTCGATTGGCTAGTGTCTTGCCCAACTTCAGGCGGGCGGGCATGGGTCTGTGTATTCTGAGAGGTTGCTGTTGCTGCTAATAACCAAGTGCCCAGAAGGGGTTGGCTTATTCTGAGGCGCTGTCAGTATCGTTGACCAATAGCCGCGCCCGGCTGGGCAGAGCCAGGCATGCGCTGTGGTGGTCCGTGGCTGGGCTGGGTAGCGGCAGCTGTCCCCAATCCAACTGACCTGGCCCAGCATGGTCTCTTCCGTTTCACTCTGTTCCGTCCGTTCCCGGGTCCTGACCGTTCCCGGGAGGCCGTCGCTAGGTGCTGAAGACGCTCCTGGGTGGCAGAGGGCCAGGGAGGGCGGCGCGGGGTCTTCCTGCCTGCCGCATGCCCCAGCGCAGAGTGGGGGTGGTGGTGGTGGGGTTTCAATCCCTGCCGGGCCTGGGGATGGGACTTTCCTTAGGGCCTCTCGCAGGGCGCGTTAGGACCGCCTTTGCCGAGCAGCCCTGGGCGGGTACGGCCCTCGCTGCAGTCACGGCGCTTGCGGGAGAATTCCGCACGTTGTTCACTTGGCAGGAAGCCTGTGCACAGAGGTGGTGGGTCAGGGGAAAGCTCTGCTTCCGGAAGGCAGTAGCGTCCCTGCGCTTCTACCTGGGGGACAATGAAACCCTTCAGTCCGTGTCGTTATCTCCCCAGAAGCGCCGCAGTAAAGGCAGCAGAGCCCGAACCCCTCTCACTCGTCGCTTCTGACGTGAGGGGCACGGGGATAGGCTCCTTGGTGGTGGCTTTGCGAGTGCTCACAGCATGCTGTGGGAGGAGCAGCTGCTGCCGAGGTCACGGGGAACTGGGCAGCGCTCAGAAATGAGGTACTGGGAGAGCATAGAGGGCTACCCGTGGTTTCTGTCACCACGCTGCGCTTGGCCCTGGCTGCGCAGGAGAGAGCAGGTTTGGGACGTGGGAGTGGAACATGACTGAGGTGCGTTGCTGTTGTTGAAAGACTTGCTCCTCGGCCTGGGCTGTTGCGGCAGTAGGTTCACTTGGAGCAGCCACGGAGATTCCTGTCCCTTGTGCCACGGGTAAGACGTGTCCGATTCTGTCTGTTTCGTGCCTCTTTGGGAACAGTCTGTCCTGCCCCTGGCACTGCTGCAATGTCACCACCAGGAAATGGAGAAGAGAATTTTCTTGGCTGAATTGCAGCAAACAGTCAAGAACTTGAGCAACACAGAGGATGACGTGCTCACTGTCCCAGAGCAGTGGAGCTGTTCTGGGGAAAGGGATGTTGCAGCAGGGGAACTGAAGCTGTGCCAGTGTCAATGTGCCATGGTTCCCGGTGCCAACACATCCATGAAGCTGCACTTTGTCCCCAGAAGGAGTCCCCGGAATCATTCACTCTGGTGCTACAGGAACATCTTGCTTCGATGGCTGCCTGAGCAGCACGTGGCTCCACGTGAAGGGCTCGGTGCCTCCACGAACTTGCTTGCCAGTGGCCAGCTCAGCCTGTGTTGCAGTATCAGCCCAGGACCTGTCTCCCTGTTCAAACTGGCTCTACTCCCAGGCTGCCCTACCAGGCTGGCCATGCCTGGTTCTGAGGAGGGAGGATTTCCATGATGCCGGGTGAATTCTGTACACACAGAGACCTAGACTGTCCCTGACCCACTGGCCTGGGAGGTGGTGAAGCCCTGAAGCTCATGTGCCGCCTGGTCTCGAGCACAGGAGGGGCTCTGGCAGCCTCTGATAGGCCCTGAGTTGGGGACCCTGAGCAAAAATCTAGCTGTGACCTTTTGCAAGTAAGTTCCCTGCGAAAAGCCCCTGGGCTGAGCTCACCACCTCGTGCTGAGCCCTGGGCTTCCCCTCGCATCATGTCGTCTTGTGATTAAACCAAAACTGCCTGTTGCTGCCTGTCCCTCCCTGTGCCGCGGCCGTCCCCTCATCCTTCAAGTGGTGCTGCAGAGGTGCCACGGCCATGGCGCTCTGCATGCGGGTGAGTGACTGCCTGGTGCGATCTCTAATTGCCAAAAGGGCTCACCTTGGGCCGTTCCCCGAGTTCCTGGGACTGCTGGCCCAGCCAGGCTGTGGTGGTCAACGGAATGATGGTGGGAGGATAGCCGTTCCTGTATGGTGGGACCCCGGGATGGGGAGTCAGAGTGCTCCCAGGCCGAGCGCTGCTGCTTTTCCGTGTCGCCCACCAGCAGGCGCGGGGGTGGGTGAAGGGGTCCTGGAGTGGGTGGCCTGAGGCAGCAATATGGCAGGTGGGGATGGGGACAGGGGTGGGTACAGCAGGNACTGGGGGGTGTTGAGAGGAGGTAACAGTGTATGTGGGGGTGCCTGAGGGGTGACAGGGAGAGGTGACGCGGGGGATGAGGCCTGAGGAGGTGAGTGAGCGAGAGGTGACGGGGGTGGGACTGGGGACATGTCTGGGGGTAACGGTGGTGGGTGTCAGTATGGAGGTCTGGGGGAGTGCGGGATGTGGCGGTGACTCCTCTCGCCCCGCCCCTGGCCGGTTGCTGGGAGGGGGCCGTTGCTAGGCCGCGGGGGTTGTGGGCGGTTCCCGGGGCGGGGCGTGCTACACGTGTCCGGTGGGCAGGGCCTGGGCACGTTTCCGGTGAGGGGTGCGGACGGAGGCCGCCGGTGAGTGTGTTGCTTCCACCCATCCTTCCCCTTTTCTTCTTCCCCTTCCCCCCATTCCAGGTACCGGCGGGTTTGGGGGTGGGCGAGGAGTAGCTGGACCGAGGGTAAGCGGGGCCGGCATGGTGAGCCCTGCAGTGTGCGGCGGTGTCCCAGGCCTTGCTCCGCCTTGAGCCCTGCCCGGCCGCTGCCCCTCCTCGCGCCGGGCAGGCCTGGGGCGCACCGCGGGGGGAGCGAGCGGCGAGGCGGGCCTGCCTCCCGTCCCCGCCTCGTTCCCGTTTATGGTGCGTGCCCGTGGTTGTACCGGGGGCGGAACTGGTTGGGGGCCCCACTCGTGGGGCCATCCCCAGCCCCAAGAGAACCGGCTGCAGGGCCCGGCCTCCCGTCCCCCACACGGTGTCCCATGAGATTCCTGGGAGTGCGGGTGTCTGGGGCCGTACCGACGGCTGGGCGAGATGCAACCAAAACCCAAATTTGCATTAAAACACCTGGTTCAGTGTCTGTAGAGCAGAAACGGTGACCCTCGGTCCGACCACACACCAGCCCGCGTGGGCTTGGCGGTGGAGAGGGATCGACATTAACGCTGTCCTCGTGGTCCCTGTGCTGGCATCGCTCTGTTAGGTCTAACACCCCTGCGGCGGGTAAATTTATCTGGTACCCGACACTTGCCCTGTGCAGGGAGCTGAGCGAGCCTGGCTAAGCTGGCCTGGGGCGGGCCAGAGGAGTTGTACCGCTGGGCCACCTCACAGCGTTTTTGTGCCTGGGAGATAAAGTCATAGAAAGGTTAGGGTTGGAAGGGACCTTTAGAGGTCATCTAGTCCAACCCCCCTTCTGCAAGTAGGGACACCTGTAACTAGATCTGGTTGCTCAGAGCCCTGTCCAACCTGACCTGGTTGACCAAGGTGTGCCTTGACATCATCGTAAGTGGTCAAAACATATGCAGTTTTATTCTTATCCTCCTTTCTGGTTTGCTGGTGCCTCTCACACTTTCGTTTTCCAGCTCTTTGGAGAGCCTGGGGCACCACTGCTGTGTGCACGATGTCTCCTGGGACTGGCTGGCTCTGGGCACAGTTACCAGCACGTTTGACAACTGACAGATGGAAAAGCAAACAGTGATATGCTGTGGTTACTTCACTTGGTGCCTACAGGTTTTTGATGGACTAAGGCTATTTATTTGTATTCCCGATCAGCTTTAGGACAGTTTTTCACCTTGTTTTGAGCTAGAAGACTTGATTTCTCTGAACAGGCTGCATTTTAATAAACTTGAAGGGGAATTATAATGAGTTCTGTCCACTCTGTCTCTTTGTTCTGGATTTAATTCTAAAATTAAAGTTTCATTTATCTTTTTCCCTCCATGGAGGCAGGCCTGTTGTTTATGTAGCAGCATTTACCTGTGTTGTTGGGTTGTGTGTGCCAGTGGAATGTGCTGTGAGTAATGCAGTTTATGTGAGAAACTACCACCATCTAGTTACAATCAAACAAGGGGAAACTATTTTTATTTTCAGGCTCTGGAGATAAAGCCAGAATTTTGTGTTCACATGGCAGCAGCAAACTCCACTCCGCCTGGCTCTTTGGATCTAAACCAGCCTGGATTTGCAAAGGAGATCCTGGGAACTAAACTGGAGGTCAAATACCTCTGCTCTGATTGCAAAAATATTTTGAGGAGGCCATTCCAAGCTCAGTGTGGACATCGCTATTGTTCCTATTGTCTGAAGAAAATTATAAGGTAACTTTTGTGCTTTTGGTCTGAAGACAAAAAAAGGGGAGAAAAGTCTAATTTTCAGGGCCTTCTCAGCAAGGGAGTTGTGTTTAATTGTTGAATTTCAGTATCGGGTCGTTTTTCAGGGAATGTGTAATCTCTGACTTGCTTTTTTTGTCCTGGGGATTGCTTCAAAGTTCTGTTCTCCAGTATGTCCTGGATTGTTTTGGCCATTCTGGTGGCAATTCCAGGTGGATCAGCCACCTCCTTCAGTCTTTGTCACAGCTACTGAAGAAACTTGCTCCTAAAAGTCATTGTATGGTTGTTGTGCCAAAATGTGAGGACTTTTAAGCACAAGCTAGCTTACAGAAAAGTTTCTTTATGTTCTGTCTCACTCTTACCATCAAGTGAGGGAAATTGAATAGGGCAGATAATCAGGAGAAGAAAATAAATCAGAAGTGGATTTCAAAAATACACATGAGCAAAGACTCACTATGGTGTTTTCAAAATAAGAAAACACTTTAATCTTATAAAGCTACCAAAATGCCCTTTTTGTTATGTTTGATGATTGCTTTTCTCTTGGATAGTACTGGACCTCAGAAGTGTGCCAGCTGTATTCAGGAAGGGATATATGAAGAAGGAATTTCTATTTTGGAAACAAGCTCTGTAAGTAAAAATGTATTTTAAACAATAAAGAAGCTCACTGATGTCATTAGCACTACTCAGTTTTTGTTTAAAACACAAGTTCCCTTATTCCTAGGAAATGTTTTCTTCAGTAGGAAGAGCTATGATTAACATGGTGGACTCCCCAGGTGCCCTACTTACAGGCTGTAATAGCTATTTGTTTGCCATTAACACACCTCTTGAGGATGTGATGTGGCAACTGGCCTGGGAGAAGCCTTAATAAAATCTTAATATAAGATAGTGGACTAAAACTGCAGCCTTTCAGCAGTTTTTGTGGTTTGTCTGTGTTTTATTTGTTAGGCTTTCCCAGACAACGCAGCTCGGCGGGAGGTGGAAAGTCTGCCTGCTGTCTGCATTAACAGTGGCTGCACGTGGAAGGGGACTATTAAAGAATATGAGGTAAAGATCAAAGCAAGGCTTTCCATGTCTGTGTCCTTTTTCTTTCCTCTGTGTTTGTGGAAGGCTCCCGTGGTTTTCCTTGTCCACTGATATCAGCAGAGGTGGTGGGAGCTGTTAACTCCCTGGGCTTCACTGTAAGCTGGAGAGATTTCTTGGCTGAGCTAGGCCTCTGTGCCCTGCTGAGGACACAAGCTGAACTGAGACAATTTCAGATTTGCTTCTGATCACAGTCTCCAAGCGCATCCCTTCCATGGTGGGAACCAGCTGTTCTATCTCCAGCTCCTTTCTGCTGTAAAAGACAAGCGAGCTGTCAAGAAGCTGCTGTGCCATGAAATTATTGTGAAGTTCTCAGCAGTATGTGAACCTAACCCCCACTTCAGACCCATGAGCTTGGAGAAGGTGGCCTGGCCACCATCATGTTTCCAGCCAGCAGCCCCCATGGCTACCAGGGCAATGGGACTGGGCATTTGGACTGGCTGGTCAGCAGTCCCTCTGAGCTGTTCTGAGCCATGAGCCTGCTGGACGGGATGGTTTTCCCAGCCCAGTTCTTCACAAGTAGCCCGTTAGTACAGTCTTTTTGTGACCCTGGGCATTTGGTCCTTAGCATGTATACAACTAACATGCCTCATGAGAAATGTGTTCTTGGCTGAGTACAGCAGTGGACACTGTGCTTCTGTGTGCTTTCCAGCAAGTGAACTCTGCTCCAGCAGTCATTCAGCTAGAATGCCTTGGGGGTTAGTGGTGAATGTATATTCACTAGTGAAGCATTGGTGCTCCTGAAGGACAGTTTTGTCATCCTTTTTGGAATGGAGTAACCACCATGTGGGGGGCCTGAGATAAGAGGAATAAAATTCATTTCCCTATAACACTTGCCCTAGGTAAACATTGTAGCCCTGTGGTTTGTGGAGCTTTGGCAATGACTGAGGAGTGTGTCAGGAAGAGGTGTAACCTCAGTCTGTCTAAGCTGATGTTTGGACTCTCTTTGCAATGCCCCTGATATATGGCAAGAAGAATTAACAGCTGTGTGAAGAATTAACATGGCTGTGTGATTCAGCCATGCCTGAGTGTTCTGCCTGGCATTCTGAGCCTGTTAATGGAGAGAAGCTCCTGTGCCTCTGCTTCCTTGTCCTGCTGTCCAGAACCAGCTGATTCTTTATGCTAAAAGTTCAGTCCAAAATATGAGGGAAGGTAGGGTGCTAAATGGCTCTCCTGCTACAAAACCCTCATTAATCGATCTGTAAGTGGCTCACAGTGTGGATGTATGACTGAATAAATGTGAAGTTAAAAGCTTAGCACTGATGCAACACTGGAAGTTGCATTTCAGGGTACAGTGTGTTTTACTGAGCATCCAGGTTCAGACTGTGCTGTTGGTGTCTGCAGATTGCTTGACTCATGCTTTAATTTCTGCTGGTGACCAGTGACTAGAAGCGCAATGCCTGCTGCAGCATTCAAAATGGTGATTGTAGTCAGTGAGCTCATCTCCAGTAGTCTAAACCAAATCGCGTTTGTCAGAAGCTTCCGATGCTATTTGTTATGCAGTGACTGATGAGCCCTTCCTGGGTTTAAAAATCGTGCAGAGCTCAGCAAAAATCATCAGCTGCCAAGGGTCTTCCCTGTGTGCTCTTACCAGTGGTTGAACATAGGCTGGAGTCCAGCAAGAGCTTGCAGTACAAGCTCATAAGGTCACTGAGCTGTCCTAGGATAAGTCTGTTGTCTTGCAAGGCTGCATGTGTGTGTGGTGCTCCAGGATGTGCACAACTATGAAGAGCATCAGGATGAATAAGGCTGTGCCTCTTATTTACTCTCCACCCAAAATTCAAAAGGTCCTGTTAGGTGTTCTGCTGAAACAGATGATGTTTTGCAGAGGTGTGGCTCCAGAGTGCTTGGGCTGCAGGTCTGCAGTACTGACCTTGACTGGGATGGATTTTGTTAGTCTTGGGACAGTCTTGTGAGAGGGAAGGGGAGCAGGGATCTGGAGCGGTGCTGGTTGGTTTGCTGGGGGTTGAACTTGCCTCTCCTGCCTTCCACTGTGGTATTCTAATGGGGATAAGGTTAGTTTGTGACCTCTTGGGAAAAGGCGATTCTTTCCTGGAAACTGGTGGGAGCAGGCAAGGTCTGGCTTGTGTTATCTCAGCTCCCAGCTGCTTGCCAAAGAGCTGTGGTATTTCATCAGGCCTGGATGTCCTCGTGGGGCTGGAGCTTAGCAGGTGGTGTGTGTGGCTGAGGAGGGCTGATAGGAGGTGTCAAACAACTGTGTTAGCCCCATGTCTCTTGGTCCCGTGGACTGACATTAAACTCTGCCTTGGGGTAGGCTTGTCAGTGCTGCCAGTAGTGCTTGTCTTGTATGGTATGGTTGCATTTGTAGCCAGCAATGTGTGTATGGTCCTGCAGCAGCTCAGCACTCCCACTGTGGAAAGTCCCTCGCTGTGTTATTTCCGACAGGACATGGAAAGTCCCTAAGAGCGAATTCATTGTTTGCTAATTTAAAAATCCTCTGTTGGTGCTGAGAGGCTGCCTGGGCTGCTGTGGACTTAAAGATCGAGAGATACTGTCACTGCTGGTTTGATGGTCTTAGCAAGGAACCAACAAGGGAAAAAATACTCTGCAGGTGAAAAACTCTAGCTCTTCAACCTCAAAAAAATTTAAAACAACGGATTTCAGTTTTGCTTTCTGTTCAGACAGACAGTTCTGTTCAGGTCTCAAAGGGACAGACAAAACCGAAAGACTGCAGTTTACATGGACATGAATTGCTGTATGGAGCTTATTAAAGCTTGACGTGCTTAGCACATGCCTGGGTTTATAAATGCATTTTTTCAGACTTTGTAAATGTTTAGCGGCATTTGGATAAAGCAGTTTGTGGGGGGGCTAGAGGGTTTTTCCTTTTCATCAGTAACCTCTTTCATGCATAGATTTCTTGATGAGTCTGCCTGAATGTGCATACAGAAAAGCAGGCTGTGGGTAGGAGCCTTTAGATTCAGATGGAAAGTGTGAGGAGCATTGCAGAAACTAAAAGTAGCCTGTTAGAGCAAAAGGAAAAACCAAGAAGACATGCTCTGTGATAACCAGGTAGAGGGAGTTTGTGGTTCCTCAGCACTGGGGCGTTTCTTTGCTTGCCTTGCAGTACCTCCAATATCTGCAACTCTCTTCTGGTTTATCAACATATCTTCAGTTCTCATGTACCTTTTATTTATGCTTTCCATTCTACCAGCTCCCTTTCTTTGACCCCCATTAGGATTGGAATGAGAGGAAGGAGTTGTGGTGGGGTGTTCATGAGCAGCTGTGGCATTTCCCGTTGTCACCCAGACAGATTCATCTCAGGAGATACAGAATTATTTGAGACATAAGGAAATGGAATTGTCAAAATTTTGGAGAGGAAACCAAGTTTTAAGCTTGATCTTAACAGCAGTTTGTAAGTTTAAGCTAAGTTTGAAGGGGGTGTTTCTATGAAAAGACACGAGCTGAGCTGATGAGGATGATGATAACCTGTTCTAATCCAAACTGGAGGGGAGGTGTTTTCATTGTAGTCAGTTGTAGCCATGGTTTTGAAGAGTTTACTTTAAATTGAAGCCTGGAAGTCTGTGGTGTCAGAGAGTATGTCCACGTCCCTTTTTGGGCTATGTGGCTTCCTGGGGCCAGGAGGACAAGGTAACTGGGCAATCCCTTCTTGGCCAGTGTTCCTGATGGGAGATGCTGGAGAAGCCCTGCAATATCTCCTGTAGGGAAAAAGATCCCTCTTCGAAAATGCTGCTGGGGGCCCTGAGTCAGGGGGTCCTCCTGATTCGTGATGCTTCACCCTTGGCAACTGTACCCCAGGTATGCCCTGATAGTTTTTGGTGATGGTTTTCAGCTTAAGCTGAAAAGTTCAGCTTCAGGCTTTTGCATATTGCTTAGAACAGAATTGCTGCTCTTTAAAGCTACTTCATGTTGCTCCTGTTGTCTCCAAAGTGTTTCATAGCAGTCTTGTCTGGATGGGATGCAGCATTTTAAGCACTGTGGCAAGCAGACCTGGTGATGCTGTAGCAGGGCAACCAGCCTTCATTTTAAAGTCCAGTGCAGCTTTGATTGTCTTTTTCTGAAAGGTTTGGCTCCAGGTTATGGTATGGTGTTGAAGTGCAGCTTGCAGCCAGCTCCACCCTGCTCAGCAGTTCACCCCAGGACCAGATCACTTTGTTGTGTGGCTTGCACATGCAGGTGACCGGAAGAACCTCCTGCTTTGGAAAAGAGGATCTGACACATCTTTACTTCCCAGAGCTGGAGCTGAGGTCCCCCAAGCAAAACCTGGCCTCTCTTGCAGTTCCCAAAGTAGAGTTTATGTAGCTGGCTGCCCAGACAAAAGGCAGTTTCCCAAAGCCTGCAGTGGGAAGTAAGCCATGGAGGGTGCCCAAGAGCATGCGTGGGAAGGGGCTGGAAAGCCCCAGCTGTAGTGGATCTGCTTCGAGCTTCTATAAACAGCTCTGCCTTCTTGTGGTGGCCCACCTCATTAACAGTTATGAGCTTTTAAGCTGAGGTGAGTGCTGTGTGTCCCTTCTAAGCTGTGATGAAACTCCTAACTGTTGAATGCAGCTTTGTGGGTTGTGGAGCAGTACTTCATGCCCAGGAAGATGTTCCTTAGGCTCCAGGTGTCTGGCAGGAGCCACAGCCATGACCACACACATACCCCTTTGGGCAATTCCAACTCTTTTGGCAGCCTAGAGGAATCGAGTTTGAAATCAAGCCACTCACCACAGGCTTGATTTCTCCAGCACATGCCTGACACCTGTCCCAGTTGTCATATTTGTTTCAGCTCCCCTTTCCTGGATGACAGTAGTGTTCTCAACCTCGTGCGCTTCTGTTCATGGCCGCAGTCTCCATGCTGCCTGTGAGGCAAAGGAGTCAACCTTGCCTGTGCCCACCATGTGCAGCTTGCAGGGTTTGGCTGGTGTCAGCATTGCCCTTTCCAATGGGAAGGTGAAGCAGACCACAGGGGCTTCATTCTGAGGCTGTCCCTTTTGATCTGAGCAATAAAGGTGAAGCTTTGTGTGCTGATGGAAGTACTGCTGGAAGGGAGAGAAATCTCTCCAGGGATGTTGTTCTGGGATCTAGTCAGCATGAGTAGTGTATTCAGGGTGCTTAGAGCACAGCCATCAGCTCTGCAGTATCTCCTGCAGCCAACAACAGTGGTTGGCCATTAGAAGTTGATATCAGAGGTGAACTCAGATCATTGCTACAAATGTGCTGGCACCTGGCATCGTTAGAGTGATGGTATGGTGACAGGCTGTTCTTGAGCAGTGACTTCATTAGATATGAATTGGCATCTTTCAAGAGACAATGATTGTAACTGTTAATTGTAGCCTAGAAAACCAGTGGACTTATCTCTGATCAGACATTCCCAATTGCTTTGAACCTCCTTGACGTGTCAACCAGCTGTTTATGGAGACTCAGCATGCTTGATTTCCTTGGCAAGCAGGTTTAGTCTTTGTGATTTTGCAATGCAGCTGGCCCTGTCTGAGGTGGGGGCACAGTGGTGCACTGGCCGTGGGGCCAGGTCAGGTTCAGACTTAGGCTTATCTCAAGTGCTCTGGGAGTCTGGCCCCACTCCATTTCAGACTAGTGTTCCCCCCAAGGAAAATCTTTCTTTGGGATGGTGGAGGGATTTGGAAAAAGCATCCTGGAGTGTGTCATCACCTTGTGCTCGTGTAGTTCGGAGCAAAAAGGGAAGGGTAGAGTCTGTTCTAGGAAATGGTGGAAAACTCACTTCTGTTGCTTTCAAATGCTTCTTGTACCTTCAACCGTCTTCAAAACCTGCTCTTGCTTTCCCATCTGTCTTCAATGCATGAAACACTGTCTTGATGCCACTCTACCAAGAAACCCCAAATCAAATGTTTGTCTTATCAGCCATAAAAGCTGATGACCAAAACCATCGAATGCTAAAAGTTCCTTTACTGATTCTGAAGAGAAGCATGTATCTGCCACCAGCTGATGTGATGGTCTCAGAAGGCTCCTATTCCCAAATGGCACTGTGGGTAGCAGACCGGGTTCCCACTTTCTGACCCTGTGTTGCTGGACTCCATGCAGTAGTGCAAGGACTGTGTGTATGGTTACCATGTGCAAGGACCATGTGCATGGTAGCCCAGCCCACCTGTGTGAGAAAATGTTTGGGCAGACCTGGCTTAAAGCCAGTGTTAGGACTTTGCTGCTGAGGAGAACGCTCAGCAAAGAAAGACATATTGACTTTGTAGGAGCAGGACATCTCAAAGTACCTGTGTTGGGTGGCACATTCCCATCTCAGAGGCTCTGGAGCTTCTGAGAATGTGGCAGAGGTGCATGAAGTTCATCCAATACTTCTTTGCAAAACCAGTTTAGGTTTCCTCAAAACCTAGGCAGTCATCTCTTACACTGGAGACCTAATTTTGCTGTTTTCTTTACAATTCTGTGGACCCACCCTTTTTCTTACAGCTAGACTAAGACACCAAAGGAACCCAGTACTGGACACAGCAATGCCAGGGTTGGAGACTGCCAAAGCTCTGGCAGCACTCTGCTGTGCCCTGTGCCACTGCAGTTGGCTTTCTTCTGGTGTGCTGTTAATTCTCCTTCCCTTTCGCTGCTCCCTTCCTGCTACTAAGCCTTTCACCTTTGTCCCTGCTCGTAGTAGCTGTTGCCATGCTCGGAGGGGACTGATGGCTTTTGGAGATCGACCTGATCCGACCGATGGCTTTTGGAGACTGGAGAAGAGCTGCAGTGTGCAGCCAGCCCTGAGCCTGCTCTGCTGTGCCTGTTCCAGCCCTGCCCTCTGTGATAACCTTGCTCCAGGGCTCTGGCAGAGGCATTGTGCAGCATCTGGTTCCAAGGCTGCTTTTCTTGTCCACTTGCCTCATCTCTGAGCTGGAGAGGAGTGTTGTGGCACACTGATGGATTTCTCAACTCTGTTGCGAGACCTCCACAATAACAAGCAAGCATTGATATGGCAGATTCTGAGCAGGGCAGCTAGGTAGCATGGGCACCTCCTGCTCTGCCACCTTGATACCAGGATAATGATTTTCAGCAGTAGCCTCTTTCACAGTTCATGCCAAGTATAGCAAAGCCTTGGGAGGTGAAATGGCAGTCAGATTAAACTGCAGTTTTCCTTTCTGTCTTACTCATGCAGGCACAGCAGAGCAGCTCATCCTGGCATTCCTTAGGAAACCATCAGGGATCAGCTGCTGGTATTGAATCCTGCTTTTTCCCTGTGTGTGCCTGTGCTTTCCTGCATGGCCATGCTGAACTGAGCTGCCCTTGCTGTCACAGAGCTGTTGGGAAGGGGCCTGTCCCTTCTGCTGGTTGTGTGCTGGGGAGGGAGTAGGGAATGATCCCAGAGTTCCTGAAACAGCTGAAAATCGTTCAAATCACTTTTCTGTTTTCCTGGTACTGAGGTAGGGCAGTTATGGTGTCAGCACAGGCAGCTCTGTGCCCTGGCAGGCCTACAGGCAGCCCCATTGCAGCCTGCTGAGGAGCACTGGTGGTGCTGAAGGACTGGGTGGCTGCAGTGGTAACCATGAGCACCTGTGCCCTGAGCCAGTGCATGTAGGCTGCTGTGGTCCTTTTGAAGGTGGTGGTGGTCGCTGGTTTCCTAGTCTTTCAGTGGGCTCCCAGAGAGTTGCCTGTTCTGAGGTGGTGCATGATGTACATGCTGCCCCTGGGTTGTCTTGCTGTTTATTTTTAGGAAGTGCAATTGATGTGTAGATCCATTGGCAGTTTTGGATTTAATTGAGTGGGAAGAGCAAGGTGTTGCTGTGCAGGCTGTTAACTGCCTGATTTGATTTTCCTGCTGCTGCTGTTGGATGCTGCAGGCTGGTCTGTGCCTTGCTTTACAACTGATGAGTGGGAACACAGAGGTAATAGGAGAGCAGCCCTGAAGGTCTGAGCCACACCATTGCCTTCCAGCTCTGCTTTAATTCTTTTGTTGCCATCCCCTCTCTCCAACCCCTATCTGACTTGATCTCAGTGACAAGTTCTCTCTGGGACAGTGTTCTCACATAGCCTTCTTCACAGCAATGGCTTTCCAAAGCTGTCTGAATGTTCACAGCAAATGCCTGAGTGACAGAGGTGCGTGTCCCTGCCACAAGGAGCTCATGGATGTGGGTCTGGGACAAGTGTAAACAGGAGGATTGCCCCATTCCTGGGGGAGTGGAGTGCAGCAGATCAGGCTTGAATGCCAACCGCTGCTCTTTGGCTCCAGGGTGGGGTGGATTTCTTCCAGCACAATACCATGCATCTCTGGTTAGACACCCCCGTGGAGGAGGAAGAAACAAGGGAGTCCAGAAGAGCCTGAAACTGTTTAGACAAAAATATTTGTGCAGAGCTTTGAATCTGTGCTGGTTAAAGCTAATGCTGCTGAGCGTCTCAAAAAATTTACCCATGGCATGGTTGCACTTTCAGCTTAGCTGTGCGGGGCTGGTTTCTCTTCTCGTGCTACAAGCTGGGCATGCTTCACAGGACTGCCTGCCTGGAGTCGGGATGGAAGAGAAGTGCTGGGAGTGGGGGGTGCAGAGGAGGTGGTTGTTTCACACCTAGCACATTGGCACTGGAGAACATGAGTTTTAAATGCTCCCTTTTTAAATAGTTGTCTCTCCAGTAAAGTTTCCTTCCTTCAGCAAGACTGTCTGTTCTCATGCCAGCGTTCTGTGGGTTGTGGGGAAGATGCTATCTGGTGTTTCTAGAACATGAGAGTAGTAGGTGGGTAGAAGAAAGGGTTCAGCCCCTGTGAGGGTGTGGGTTGAAGAAGGCACCCTGCCTCCTCCTCCTGCTTTGCAGGCAGGAAGGTCTGTCCAGGTGGCACTGCCTGGTCAAACTGTTCTGCTGACCGGTCACTGCTCCAGGGACAGTGCAGTGTAGCTTGGACTCTGGTTACTCATTTGAATAATAAAGAGGAGAGAGTAAAAGAAGCCAAAGCTGAGCCACTAATGGATTTTTCAGTTTCCAGTTTCTGATGTGGTATAACAGTCTTTTAAAGTTTGTGCATGTTTCTCCCCCAAGATAGTAACTTGTTTTAATAAAGAATAAATGTGACCAAGTTTTCAAACAATCTGGTCTCAGACAACAGCATGTGTTTTTGTTTTGCTTTGTGGGTTTTTTTTCTTGTTACCACCACAGTAGGACACCTCAGTGCACTTGTTATTTAATCTGCATTTTGAACTGTGTATTCATAGCATTTACAGTGCCTTGTTTGAACTGGTTGGTGTGTAAAGGGAAGGCTTAAGCAGTGTGGAAATGACACAGAAAGCAGAGGTGTGTTCTAACATTCCCAATTTAGCTGATATCACTGCGCCTAGTATCTGCTGAGGATAGAGTATCACATTGCCCTGATCATTTGTTCAGCTTCTCTGGCCACCAAACACACTGTGTGTGCATTTGCTGCAGGAGTGGGTGTTTGGGTGCAGAGGATATTAAATGAAACAGTTATTAAATTATTTTACTGGTTGAAAAGTGATTTTCTGGTCCAAATTTGAAGATTCCATCAGACAGCTCAGCCTGATGAGTAGGCTATGGGTTATACTTCAGCTGACTGATCACCATTGCAGTAGAAGAAATGTACAAATTAAATTGTCTTGCTGAGACAGTGGCTTACTTCTCTCAACCTTGCCTGATCCTGTATTTTCCTTGCAGAGCCATAAATGGAGCTTCCATTTGCTCCATTAATGAGGGAAGACTGACTGATGTCATCTACCTGGATTTTTGTAAGGCCTTCAGTACAGTTCCTCGTGACATCCTTGTCTCCAAACTGGAGAGATATGGATTTGATGGGTAGACTATTAGGTGGATAAGAAATTGGCTGGATGGACGCAGCCAGAGTTGTGATTAGTCTCTAGGTGGAGAGCAGTGATGAGTGGTGTCCCTCAGGGCTCTGTCTTGGGACCAGTGCTCTTCAGTATCTTTACTAATGACCTGGACAGGAGTATTGAGTGCACCCTCAGCAAGTTTGCAGATGACACGAAGCTGAGTGGTGTGGTTGATATGCCAGAAGGGCGAGATGGGACCTGGACAAACTCAAAAAGTGGGCCCAAGAGAATCAGACGAAGTTTAATAAGTCCAAGTGCAAGGTCCTGCATCTGGGTAGGGGCAATCCAAGATACAAGTACAGACTGGGAGAAGAACTCATTGAAAGCAGCCATGCTGAGAAGGGCTCGGGTCAGGATAGGTGTTAAGCTGGATATGAGCCAGCGATGTGTACTCGCTGCCCAGAAAGCCAACTGTATCCTGGGCTGCATCAGGAGAGGCATGACTGGCAGGTCTAGGGAGGTGATTCTGCCTCTCTACTCTGCCCTCGTGAGGCCCCACCTGGAGTACTTCATCCAGTTCTGGGGTCCTCAGCATATGAAAGATGCGGACCTGTTGGAGCAGGTCCAGAGGAGGCCACAAAGATGATCAGAGGACTGGAGCACATTCCCTATGAGGATAGGCTGAAGGAGTTGGGGTTGTTCAGCCTGGAGAAGAGAAGGCTTCAGGGACACCTTACAGCAGCCTTTCAGTACCTCAAGGGGGATTACAAGATAGAGGGGGAGGGGCTTTTCACCTGATCAGATTGCAACAGGACAAGGTGAATGGATATAAGCTTGAAGGAGAGAAGATTTAGACTAGAAATTAGAAGGAGGTTCTTTACCCACAGGGTGGTTAGGCACTGGAACAGGTTGCCCAGAGAGGTTGTGGATGCCCCATCCCTGGCAGTGTTCGAGGCCAGGCTGGATGTGGCTCTGCGCAACCTGGTCTAGTGAGTGACATCCCTGCCCATGGTGGGTGGGTTGGGACTAGATGATCTTTAAGGTCTCTTCCAACCTGGGCCATTTTATGATTCCTGATGATTATCTTCTCCTTTTTTGACAAAATATTATAGCACCTTTTTAAAATGAGGCTGAATGATGAATGATACAAATGAGTCAGCATGCAGAGTTCTCAGCATGACCAAGGTGTCCTGGTTTGAGTTAGAACTAATTCCATTCAGTGATTTCACTGTTCAGCTCAGTCCCTTCTCAGTGATGCACTTTCTGCAGTTAACAGCATGTTCTCACAGACAGTGTCTGCTCCTAGCAGTGAGAACACTTGATGGTTATGGTTAGTATCAAGGGTTGGGGTGCAGACCAAGGTCACTGCTACATCTTGTGTCCTACATTGAGGTGCAGTAAGTAAAAGGCGGCGCCTGTGGGGAGGAGATGACAGGAGAGGTGACCGTAAACTGACCAACAAGGGATTCCACCCCGCGGACATCATATTCTGTGTAAAGCTGAAGAATCATGAGGGTCAAGCCTCTTCTTCAATGGCCAGTGTCTGAGGAGGACTCGTCTGTTCTGCCTTCAATCCCTATCAATGAGTTCCAGAATCCAGCTCCTGAATCTGGTTCCTGTCTACCACTGAAGCCAGTCTGGGACTTTCCCAGTGTTTGCCACAGCATCAGTGGTGACAGTGATGTAATTGCCGTGGGGGGCTGGGTTCAATATTGGGTTTCTATGTATTTGTATAGATTTTATTTTAGTATTATCTTCATTAAAGCTGTTTTAGTTGTCTTTTCCAGTCCATAAGTCTCTCTCCCTTACTCCTTTTTTCTCCCCTCTTGGGGAAGACAGAGAGGTTCATGGAGAGCTTCTGTTAATTGTGTAGTGGCCAGGCCAGCCCTGACCTTTCACAATAGGCACCCAAAATTCTGTTAGCCTGGAGGTGATACAAATGAGTCAGCATGCAGAGTTCTCACCATGACCAAGGTTTGGGTATGGGCTGGTAGAACACAGTATGTTTCTGTAATTAAGCATAAACTGACTCCTGTTGAATTGTACTTGTATAACCTCACTGGAGCTCTTGTTTAGAGGACCCAGTATTCTCCTGTCAATTCTCTTACAGGCTCACGACGAAGTCTGTCCTGAATTTCCATTGACTTGTGAAGGCTGTGGGAAGAAGATCCCAAGGGAGAAGGTATCCATCAGCAGTGGGTGATCCATGTGTGCAGTGGTGTTGGGCATCCTGGTGGGCTGACACCAGTGTTCATGGAGCAAGCAGATGTTTACAAAGTGGAGGGAGGAAAACAATTAAGTGGCAGCTGTTAGTACAAATATGACCTTTCCATAAGGCTCAAAACTCTGGTGGGGTGCAGCAACCATGAGTCATTGCCACTGGTAATTTTGCATTAGTGCTGCTGAGGCTGGCTGCCTTTGAGTGGAGTGTTTGCCATGTTTGGGTGTGTGGGAGATGCACACTTTGCTGTTTGAAGGGTACTTATGTCATATGTGAAGCAACTACATCAACCACGCTGCAGTTGTGGAAGGGGAGCTCATCTCCAGCTAGGTTAATTTGTTTCTACTTAATTTTGTAATGGAATCCTTGTCTATAGGGTCCTGGACTCGATGCTCTTAAAGGTCTTTTCTAACCTACATGATTTTGTGATTCTCTGCTGCTGACTCCTCGGTCAAGGCTCAGAAGTAGGAAAATCAAAGCTTTTGGAAACATCTTCAGAAAACATGTTCATCTGAAACTAGCCTGCCAGCTACTAGATGACCTTGAAAGGTCCCTTCCAACCCAAACTATACTATGAGTCTACGGCCTAGCAAGACCCTCTGCCTAGGTGGGGGTTAACAGCTCAAACATTGCTTTTGTGAGGTTATCAGTGATGGGGAAGGGAGGGTTAAACATTTTGTAAGAATGCTAAAAATCAGCCCCACTCCACAAATTCCGAAGTATGTCTGGTGGTAATAGACTTTATGAAGCAACCATTTGGTCCAGGACATAGGGGCAAGTATTTTTAGTAACGCTGTTGCAAAAGGCCCTTGCAGCAAGGCAGGGTTGGTGGGGGCAGAAGCATCAAAAAGATGAGCAAAAAGTTCTTAAAAATGGGTACTATAGCAAAGGACTTCATTCTGTGATTGACTTCATGCTAGGGTCCTGGGATGCAGGTCTTGTCTGCAGGCTGAGGCAGAGCCCAGCAGAGCCCAGGCTTGTAGGATTCCCATAGATGATCAACACTTTGTTTAATATTAACGCCCTCTTTTATCTCTCTCCAAACTTCTGCTGGTGAGCTGTGGCCCCTGTAGCTCTGAGTAACCTGACTCACCAAGTGAGCCAGATGGATCTAGAAGGTTTTGAAAAAAATGCTTTAAAACCAGTTTTAATCAACATCTGTTGTAGCAGATGTAGGTGTTAAGTGTGGAGTATGGTGGTTGTTCAGAACAGACCAGTGATCTCTGATGATAAGTGTATCAAAAACAAGATGATAAAGTGCCAGTACTTGTTAGCATTAATCATGTACTGTGTAGGAACCCAAAGGAGTCATCTTGGGTCTGGGTGTTAGTGGCACTTCTCTGTAGCAATACTCACTGCTGGCTTTAGTTCTCACAGTAGCTGCCAGGCAAGAGGTGGCCAAGGTGTGATGTCCTTGGGCCACCTTAGCAAGGGGCTGCTGGGCCCAGCAGAGCACCTTCCCTCACAGCTGGACCTGCAGGAACTGCTATAAACAATCAGGCAGGACCAGCAGGAAGCTTTTTGTTCTCAGATTCATAATGCTTAGCTGGAAGTAAAAATACCAAGATGTGGCATGTCCTAGCCAGGGTTACATGAAGTGCACAAAATGTAAAGGCTGTTTCAAAGGGTAGTTCCTGATGCCTCCCCTTCCTCTGCCCTCACTGAAGCTGGTTGCTCAGCTTATATAACATGTACCTTTGCTAGTTGCTTTTTATTTCTTGCATATGCATGTGAGCAGTGAGACCTCCTAGCAGTCAGGAGAAACTTCCTTCCAGGTGTCAGTGCTGTATTTATATCCTAATGAAAGTCACACCTAATAGTAGGCAGTGTCCAGGTTTAACCACACAGTTTGGCAGCTGATGATTAGCAATGGCTTGGGCGTTCTTGGGATCGTCTTCAGTTTCCTAGGCGTCAGCAAGATGGAAGGGGACCTGCCGGGGACATGTAAGATCTAATGTTGCCTCCCTTCCTCTCTAGTTTCGGGACCACGTGAAGACTTGTGGCAGATCTAAAGTGCCTTGCAGATTTGAGGTTGTTGGATGTGCTGAGGTGGTAAGGGCTTGTCTGTTGATGTTTATCTTGGGCCTTGTTTTCAGTTCCACTGTTGGAGTTAATCTGCAAACTGCTGTCACCCAAACTGTTACAGACATTTGCCTTCAGATATTTGAACATGCAGTGTTTCAAATCCTTTGCCAATGGAGCTTAACATCATGTATTGTCCACAGTTTGGGTATCCAGAGAGTGAACCTTAATGTGTATATAGAAATTTTTTACACTGGAGCTGATGAGACACTGACACAGGTTGCCTAGGGAGGTGGTGGATGTCCTCTCCTTGGGCATGGAGTGGAAACACTCAAGTCAGGTTGGATGGCATCTGAGTAACCTGCTCTAGTTGCAGATGTCCCTGCTCACTGCAGAGGGGTTAGACTAGATGACCTTTACAGATGCCTTCCAGCTCAAGCCATTCTATGATTCTGTGCAACCTCCTTCTTGAGTAACACCAAGTGCTTTAAGGCTCTGGTGGTTATAAGCACAGAACTGGGTTCAGGCCATATTTCTCTATGTGACTTAGTTCTCCCAGCTCCTACTGGTGATGTTTATATAAATCCCTCCTCAGGGGGATTACATGAGGCTTTGTGCATTGGTGTTGTACAGACATCTGACAGAGCCCTTCTGGGGAGTAATCTAGGAAGACAGAGTAGAACAGTGCATACAGTTGGGGAAATGTTAAGCATCTGTCATTGTATGTGATTTGCAGCATTAGTAGAACAGAATAAAAAAACCTCACCCCTCAACTATGCAACAGGGGTTTTAACTATCTTTCTGTGGGTTTTGCCTCTTTATATTTAAAGCTAGCGTTGTGACCTCAAGAGGAGGAATTTGTTCTGTGGCTGGTGACAGCATAGATTGAGCTTGCTGAATGGGGATATATTTCTCTTCATGTAGGTGGAAAATGAAAAGCTACTAGAACACGAAAGCAAGTGTCTAGCAGAGCATCTCTACATGCTGCTGAGTTTTGTACTAAGCCTCAGGGCTGGGTCTGGAGACCTGAAGCACCTTCCTGCCCTTTCCTCATCGCAAAACAATGCTCCGCTACTGGCAGAAAACTCTCTGTGCTCGGAATCGGAGCTCTCCAGGTCCCTGGAGCTCTTGGGAAGATGTGAAGCCCTTGAGAGGAAAACGGTGACCTTTGAGAACATTGTCTGTGTGCTCAATCGAGAGGTGGAAAGGGTGTCTCTAACAGCTGAAGCCTACAGTCGGCAACATCGACTAGACCAGGAGAAGATTGAAACACTGAGTAACAAGGTGTGTAACCACTGGCTTGGGCTTTCCAGCACTTTGAGCCAAGACTTTTTCAATTTTCTTTCTGTCTTATTAGCTAGCAAAGCTTCCCTGCCTAGCCCTGAAACTCCACAGGTCTGGAGGCAGCACTATCATTGGTACTTGTTCCCAACCCTCAAAAGATTCCTGGGAAAAATGGGAATTGGAGCTGTGCAGTTTGCCCTCTGGGCAGGGAAGCTGCCAAAACTGGTGTGACCCTCTGTTAGCTAGCAGTGATTAACCTCCTGGAGACCTTGTTGGCTGGGTGTAGATTCTCATTCCCAATCTAGTTTTGTCACAATGCTGAGCAGTGTCTCTTTCCCTCCATCCTCACTTCTTGTGCTGCTCACGTAATGGAGCTGCTCATTGGGAGGATTATTCCATTTGTTGTGGGAAAGTTTCCAGCTTAAGCACCGAGTTGTGTCAATGTACCTTCTCCAGAACAACAGTGTTCAAAAGGAAATGTCAGTGGATTGGTTTACAATGCTAAATTTCTCCTTCCTGTGACCTCTGTCAGTTCTGGAGAACACCTCTCACTACAGTGTCATCCTGAAGGGGATGCTGGCGTCCGCTGGCTTCCTTGGCTCTCACAGCACTAGGGATGCTGGTGTCCGCTGGCTTCCTTGGCTCTCACAGCACTGGGGATGCTGGCGTCTGCTGGCTTCCTTGACTCTCACAGCAGTGCGTGTTTCTAACCAGGCTGCACCGTGTATCCCACTGAGCAGGTCCGGCAGCTGGAGAGGAGCATTGGGCTCAAAGACCTGGCCATGGCTGAGATGGAGGAAAAGATCCGCAACATGGAAGCTTCCACCTACGACGGTGTTTTCATCTGGAAGATAACAGAATTTGCCCGGAAGCGTCAGGAGGCGATAACCGGCCGCTCTCCTGCCATCTTCTCTCCAGGTTACTGTCCACCAATCTGCAAAGCTGCAAAAGCCTCAGCTGGGTGTGGGATCTGTAGAGGTGCCCTGAGGAAGGGGAGATGCTGGCCGTTGTGGTGTGCTTCTCTTCTGTCCCCCTTTCCCTGTGGAGCCTGAGTCACTTTGATTTAACGTTGGGCTAAATGAAACTGCTGCTGAAAGAGGTGCTCTTTTGATTGCATTAGACCTCTTTAATTTCTCACACAGGAGAACGCTTAGCTCCAGAATAGCCCTGCATAACTCTTTAGTTAGAATTAAAATACTCAGAGACCATAAAACCAGCAATAAAATAGTTAAGGAAGGAAAGAAATATACATTAGAGCCCCAAAGGTATATTTTAGTGTCTAAAGCATGACAGACCTTGTCTAAATAAAGCCCAAACCATACCTACAGAAGTGCTTGAATATTTGTGGGAGGAAAGGGTCTCTCCTTTCAGAACTGCCTCAGCCCAACACTGTTCCTTCTGCCCTTAAAAAGGAGAATCTCAGACAGTGAGCAGCTTGTTTGCTTCTGAAAGCACTTCCCGGGCTTGCAGCTGTAAAATGAAACCATCTAGTCACATAATTTTGCTGCTCAGTGGGGAGCTCACCTTGCAACAAAATGGTTGAGGAGGGGAGTTGGTGTTTGCCTGAGCAGGAGTGGCTGAGATCCAAGTGTGTTGTAGAGCTGTGTCAGAATGGCCAGAGCTGTATGCAGCCCTAGAGCCTGTTCCTTATGCTTGCTTCCTGATGCTGTGACCTAGTAGAGAGCACTGGGCCACAGGATAAAAGCAATTGAATTTTTAAAACTACTTTAAAATCTGTTTTCTGGATGAAGGCTGTTGGGAGTCCTTTTTCTCTTGAAAAACTGAAAGGCAAAAGCATTCCCCTCCTGAGGGGTGTGAAACTGCTGCTGAGATACGGCACATGCTATCAGTGTTTCCTTTTAAATACAGCAGCAGCCTTGGAAAATCCCTGCCCTCCTCCCCTTTGGGAAGGGCAGCACTTCCTTCCTTTTTCCCAAAGCCAATAAATCTTCAAAACTATTTTGCTTGAGAGAGAGGCCTTTAAATCTTGTGTACTGTCTGTCTCCTGCACTGTGCTCAAGAGCTGCTTGACCTGAACATCTCCAGAGGCTGCAGTTTGGAGGGAGATGCTGAGCAGAGCTGGCTCTCGTCCTGTGGCCATGGGTATCCCAGCTCATGGTGCCCTATTTCAGGGCTGTGGAGGCCCTTCTGTGGGCTGATGCCACCTGGGTCCTTGCAGGGGATGAGATTTGTTTTTCTGGGTTGGATAATCAAGTCAGCTGGTGGAAGGATAAAAGTGTGGGTCAGACCTCTCTGAACGCACAAGGCTTTGTCTGTCCAGACATCTGTTCTACCATGAGCATGGTTCCTCCCAGCGCTGCAGCTCATGGTTAGTGGTGCCTCCTATATGCTACCTGCTGGCTGGGCTCCATCCTGTGTCTGGCAGCAGTGGCTGGGCAGCAAAGGCAGGGCTTAGGGCTTTTACAAACTGTTTCACCAACGGAAAAACTACTTTGTGGGCCACTGGACTGTATTTTGTGTGGCTGGCTCACCTCTGGAATCTGCTTGTGGAAATCTTGTATGTGGCTGGAGGGCTGGCTTTGTCTCATGCCAGAACTGCTGCTGGAAAAGGCAGGAATTCATCTTGCAAGTGCAAAATACGAGGTCTTGTTTCCTACAGTAGTTGATTGTGTCACTTAGATGAGAGATCCTCATTCCTGGTGCTGCTCTAGCTGAGAAATTTAGGCCAAGAGACAAGTGTTTCTTACTGAGGTGTTTTTTTAATCTTCAAAAGTGAAGCAAATAGACTAGTGCTGGGAAGGAGAGGGCTGAGAGGAGAGAGGTTGAGGCTACAAATAGGATGAAAAAAGGAAATTAATATAATTGTTTGGCTTATGTTTAAATGTAAAGGCAATGAAATGCCAAATGAACTCAGCATTAAAACAAAAAGAAGGAAGTTGTTACCACTCTGGTGTTATGGGGGCACAAGGGTTGCCACAGGATTTTTCAAAATCATAAGTTCATAAAAGCAAATCCTCCCAGGAAAGGTTGTTAAGGTGTGAACTAAACCAGTCCAAAGTGAAGCTGCTGCTGGGCTCTTGCTTTCCTTCTGATATGCTTTGCCTTTGCTCAGGACAGTTGGAAGCAGGATGCCTGGTTCACTGCTTGTGCGGGCAGTGTGCTGGCAGGTGCACAAGGTGTTCAGCTCTCTGACTGCCTGATGCCTTTTCCTGGCGACACCCATAGCTCTGCTCAGCTGTTCTTTCAGTTCCCTACCTGGTTTTACACTCATAGGGTTACAGGAGTGCTGAGAAGCCCTAGGCAGGCAGTGAGCATGTGCTGCTCGGACTAGCAGAGGGTGGCATCTCCTCTGAAAGCCGTTGGTGAAGCAGGTGGAGAGGAAGGACTGTAGGAAACAAGTTGGGGAGCACCGGGAGGGAAGCGGGTGACAAAGCCCTGATCTCTTGGTCCCTGGCCTGTGAAGTGCTCAGTATCTCTGCTACTGCTAGTCTGGCTGTTCAGAAAAGCCCTCCAAGTCCTGCAGTAAAACGCTGGCACTGATCTCAGGCCTCGTGCCCTGAGGCTTCTTGGACGTGAGGCACCTAGTTCTGTGCCACTGGAAGAGGGCAGTTTGCCACAGGTCTCCTTCTGAGATGTGTTCTTGTGGCTCTGCACGGGTCTGGTATCACAACATGGGCATTCCCAAAATTGCTGGAGCAGGGAGCCTGAGATCCTGGAGCCCTTCCCAGCTGGGCAGGGTGGCTGGGATCCCAATGGGAAAACAAAGTTCACTTGCTTCAGCCTCTGCCCTTGTTAAAGGCAGGCAGCTTGCAGAGAAGGGTGCACTGGGTACTGAGGGTGGTCTACCCCAGCCAGGTGATTTTGGGGGTGTTTTTGTTCCTGCTCGTCAGCAGTATTGCCATTGTTCTGCAGCTCTTTTAGCCATCCTATGCAGCACAACTGGTGGGTCTGTGAGGGACAGAGCTCCAGCTTTGTGCCCACGGTGGTGAGTGGGGAGAGCCCAGCTGGTGCCCGTCTCTGTGCCACAGCACTCTGTCTCTCGGCTGGACCAGGGGCTTCTGAGCACCTGACCCTGGGCTGCCTCCAGGCCAGTCTGAGATGGCATCTGACTGTTGGTCGTACCTGGTGGCTTTCTAGACCACCTGCATGGTGCAGGTCTTCTAAGACCAAACCTGGCTTCTTCCAGGATCCAAACTTCCTCAAATTTCAGAGGAGGCTGTTAGTGCCAGGCTTTTCTGGGTTTGACACTCACTGTGTCTATTTTACAACTCTTTGGTAGCTTTCTACACAAGCAAGTACGGCTACAAGATGTGTCTGCGCGTTTACCTGAATGGGGATGGCACCGGGCGCGGGACCCATCTGTCCTTGTTCTTTGTGGTGATGAAAGGACCCAATGATGCGCTCCTGCGGTGGCCCTTCAACCAGAAGGTAGGTTTGGGACAAAGGCCACTGTACCCAGCAGTGTATCTCTCTAGTTCTGCAAGCACTTGAGCTTCTAGATGCTGTTGGTCTGGCCTACTTAGCAAGCAGGAGGAGGAGGAAGGACTTTGATAGATTGGCTGCCCTGGGGATTCCCCATTAGTGCTGAAAGCACTAAGTGTGCTGCAGGGCAGGGGCACGAAAAGGCAGAGGCTGCTCAGGAGAGCAGTAGCATGTTTGGAAAGTGAGTGGAGCCCTGCAGGGATCGGGGTGAGGGAAGGTTGTCGTGACCTTGGTGCTCGGGGTGCGGCTGATGCTCCCTCAGTGTCAGAAGCTCTGATGGCTGTTCCTAGACACTGCAGGCTGAATGGGCAAGGTACTAATGCAGAGAGGGGCACTTTTTTCACAGGGGGGCATCAACTCTGCGATTAATGACATCCCTGCGTGGGGTATTGGTGTTGGGAGCAAAGGCCACAGTGACCAGCTGTAGGTGTCAAGTCAGTCTGACAGCCCTGTGCTGCCACTCAGAAGTTTCCAGTGACTGGGCAGGATGTGAGAAGATTTCTGCAGAAAGTCACTGGGATGTTGCTTTCTGCTGACCCTGCTTACAGGCGTTTCCCAGATTTGACTGATGAGGGGGCTGTGGTTGCTTTGGTACTTGCATGTTTCACAGGCTTCAAGCGAGCTGGTCACTGGGCTGGGCTTCCATCTGCTTTTTATTGAGTCATTCTTCTGTACTTTCACAATTCCCCACAGGTAACCCTGATGCTCCTAGATCAGAACAACCGGGAGCACATCATTGATGCCTTCCGACCCGATGTGACCTCCTCCTCCTTCCAGCGCCCCATCACAGAGATGAACATTGCCAGCGGCTGCCCACTGTTCTGCCCTGTCTCCGTGATGGAAGCCAAGAACTCCTACGTGCGTGATGACGCCATCTTTATTAAAGCCATCGTTGATCTCACAGGCCTCTAACCCTCCTCACCTCCGGGAGCAGTGAACGCAGAGCCAGCCCTGAGTGGGGCATCCCCCTCTTGTGCTGCACTTCAGGCAGGTCTCAGAGTGAGGAGGGGGCAAAAAGCAGAAGGGGAAAAGCCCTTCTCAAAAAGGGACCTTCACTCCGAGTGGAAACGAGGTGTCTGATGGGAGCCCTCTTCCCTGGCATCAGAGAGACCATGGCTCAGAAGAGGTTTGGGTAGACGTTCACAGTCTGCAGGGTACGATTTCTCATGGACCTGGGTGCCTGAACTGCTGCTGTCTGGGCTCCCAGTGGAAACCAGTGCAGCTCTTGCTCTACCAGTTTAGCACACATCTGCAATGCTCTGTACCAAAACAAGGGTTTGGCCTGGCTGAGCACCACTTCGTGTGGATGTTTGGCTCAGGCATCTAGAATTTTCTTTGGAGATATCCGTGTTCCTGGAAGTTCTGCGTGCTGCAGGGTGCTGTTACTCTACACTGCTTCCTGGTCTGAGCAGGGGAAGGTGTGTGGCAGACTTGGTGCAAGCTGAATGAGAGAGGTGGGAACTGGTTTGCTGCTGTTCTGATGCCATCAATGTCTTTAGACTGGGGTGCTGAGCCAAGCTGTGTGGCAGATGAAGGGGAAGCAGTACCCCGAGTCTGGCCCTTCCTGTGTGTTTGATGTGTGGTTTGTGCTGGGAGCACAGACAGGGCAGGCAGCACATGCTGCCCAGGAGGGAGCATGGGGCAGTGGTGAAAGAGAAGTGAATCTCCCCAGGAGGCTGCCTGTCCTGTCCTAGGAGAGGAGGGTGACACAGGGCTTGCTGCAGGATGTCAGCCCCTTGAACCCTGGGAGCCCCAGATGGGTTTTTAGCCAGACCTGCTGTTCTCTGCCTGCCTGTGCCTGAGTAGTGGAGAGCAGGATGGTGGCAGCACTGGAAGGTGTCTACTCACACACAGATGCTCCTGAGCTGGTTTTCTGCCCCATCCCGGGGGCAGTGCAGGCATACCAGCCTTCCTCTCCAGCTGCTGAGCACATGCAGCTGCAGCCATCTGGCACAGGCAGTCTCAGGCCTGCAGCAGGAGCACCGACAAATACGGCATATCTCTTGTCTGCCTGTGCACTGGGCAGCTGCTGGCTAGCCCCTGCCCTCCCTAAGGGCCTGATGTGCCCATGAGCAGCAGCTATCCCCTGTCCTTTCCTGGCCTTGGAACAGCGTGCCTCCTCGTTCCTGGTCGTTGTACACTGAAGCACTTTCACTGCTCAGCCCTTCACTGAGCCTGCAGCCAGCTGGGTAGGACCTGGGGTGGCTGGAGAAATCCCCAAGTGGAGCTTTCTCTCCTGTTTCTGTCCCTGTGCTCCTGGCACCTCTCCTTGCTGGGCAGCAAGTGTTCAGAATGTACAAGGTCTCTATTTGTGGAAGGAAACCGCTGCCGTGTGCGGGTGTCATGGCTGGTGCCTGATCCCTACAGAGTTGTTTTGCTGTGGCCGTGAGTAACGGGGTGGGCACTTTGCCAGGCTGGACTTCAAGGCTTTGCTGCCTTCTCTGTGTGTGCTCTCTACACCTGTGTTTGTCTGAATGTGCCCCAGGAGAGGTTTTGTTGGTCACAGGAGTTAGCTGCTGGCCCCACCCTACAATAACAGCCCAGGACCCTGTCCAGCTCCTCAGGCTGAGAGAATGGGCAGCAAGGCTGGAGGGTGGTCAGCCTCTTGTTGCTCTTGGCTGCTGTGGATCATGCTCAGCAGGGAGTGGTGGCTGCATCCCCGGGGGATGTGAGCCTGAGGAGGGGGAAGGCCCAAAGCCCCTCTCCTGGCAGCTCTCTGCCTGGTACCCAGCCCTGCCCTGATAGGTGCAGAGCCCACTGTCCTTGTGATCTCCTTCCACCTCTGCTCCAGCATGGCCATCGTGTAGGGCACAGAATGCCATCAGTGGAGAGGAGCCGAGTTCCACCTGGGTCTGGCTGTCCCCCTGCTCCCTGCATGGTGGCACTGCCCTGACTGCTCATTCCTGGGGTGGTTCAGGGTGCTGGCCAGGGGCTCTACCTGTGTGTGGATGGGTGCTAGGACAACCTTTGATCCCCCCATTTGAACTTAGCGTGGATCTCATCATACCTGCTGTGTGCAAAGGCTGTGTCTAAGGGCAGGCTCTGCTGTTTCAGCAGGAGGAGGGGGACAGAAGGCTGAGCCAGCACAGCAGCTGTCAGCTCAACAGCCATGGGTCAGCCAGAAGTGCTGGTCTGGGTTGGCTGTAGCAGGGTGGGCTGGGAAACCTGCATGGCTGCTGTGGTCCAGGCAGGGGCTGCTCATTTCTTCTTCGGGACAGACAGACAGTGGATGTGTTCACCTAGAACTGCCCCCCAAAAGCAGCCTGGTAACCTGCCTGGGTCTTGCCCCTCCCCCCTTTGTTTCACAGGCCCACAGCTCTTCTCAGAGGTGGGAGAGGGTTAGTAGTGGGAGCCTTTCTTTGTGCAAGCTCCCTTCCAGCCTGTCCTGAGCAATGGATCAAGCCCTGTATTGCCGCTCTCACCCTGTTGCCTTATGACGAAAAAAAACAGCCTTGCAAAGCCAGAGCCATGCTCCCACCCACAGCCAGGTCCAAGGGAGACTCCCAGCTCCTCAGAGATGAGAAAGACCTGGAAAGGGGCAGGAAAAGCAGATTTTCACACTTAGTGATTGGCATTATATGGGATGGGGGAGCTTGGTCTCAGTTGATGTGAATGTCTTTGCTCTTGGAGTGTTGGACACCCACTGCCTGCAGTAGGGCCAGGGAGGTCTAGCTAGGTCATGCCCAGGGGTGTCTGTGGAGATGCTAGCTCACCGAGGGGGTCTGGGCTGTTTCAGGGGCTAGTGCTGGTCCTTTTGCCCTGCCAGGTGCCTGGAAGGCAGGTGGGAGAATCAGTGCTGTAAGCAAAGATCAGGCTGAGCCCTTCCAGCCTGCAGAGGGGACAGCAGGGCTGTGTTGCTGGAGAGAGGCAAGGCAGGGGTATGGCACAGCAGGGGTACTGCACAGCAAGTGAGCCCCTGTGATAAGCTTTTACTTTCTGCAGTGTTCCCCATCTCTCACCATGTGGCTAAGGAGAGGCAGGTCTGGTGCTGACAACATTTTCTGGTCCTTTTTTTTTTTTTTTTTTTTAGCAGCTCTGGAGCTTGCAGTGGTATTCACAGTGTGTGGCCCATGTGCTGCAGGCAGAGGTACAGTCCCTGCCCGGGCACAGCTCTGCCAAACTCTCTGCACATGGACAGTTGGCACAAGCCACCACTGGATTTTTGTGGGGTTTTTAATTGCTACCTTTTTAACTACAGCTATCAGAGAACACCCATCTCAGCCTGGCACTGTGAAGTAGGTTTGGTTTTCTTTTCCTTGAGGATGTAGTATGGTTAAAACCACTAATAAAAGTCAGGTGAAGAGCATCGTTGCTGTCTAATCCATCGGCTGCTGCAGGGCGGGGGGAAAGGCACACGGGCAGGATTATCTCAGGCTGAGATGTGTCTGTGCTGGGAGCATTCCCCAGCTGCAGCCTCTGGGTTGTGCCCACCACTAGTACTGTGGCTTCCAAATCACAGAATGTTAGTAACTGGAAGGGACCTCGAAAGCTCATCTAGTCCAACCCCCCCTGCCAGAGCAGGATTCCCAAGACCAGGTCACACAGAAATGCGTCCAGATGGGTTTTGAATATCTCCATAGAAGAAGACTCCCCAGCCTCTCTGGGCAGTCTGTGCCAGTGCTCTGGCACCTCAACTGGGAAAATTTTTTTCCTTGCATTCACATGGAATCTCCTATGCTTCAGTTTGCAACCATTGCCCCTTGTCCTGTCACTGGGCTTCACTGAGAAGAGCCTGACCCCATCCTCCCAACACCCACCCTTCACATATTTAAAAGCATAGATGAGGTCACCCCTTAGTCTCCTCTTCTCCAAGCTCAAGAGACCCAGCTCCCTCAGCCTTTCCTCAGAAGGAAGATGTTCCAGCCCCTTCATCATCTTGGTGGCTCTGTGCTGGACTCTTTCCAGCAGTTCCCTATCCTTCTTCAACTGAGGGGCCCAGAACTGGACACAGTATTCCAGATGAGGCCTCACCAGGGTAGAGTAAAGGGGGAGAAGAACCTCTCTTGACCTACTAACCACACCCCTTCTAATCCACCCCAGAATCCCATTGGCCCTCCTAGCCACAAGAGCACACTGCTGGATCATGCTCATCCTTCCATCCACCAGGACCCCCAGGTCCCTTTCCCCTTCACTGCTCTGCAACAGGTCAGTCCCCAACCTATACTGATCCATGGGGTTGGTCTTTCCCAGGTGCAAAAGACACTTGGCCTTGTTGAATTTCATTAAATTTCTCCCTGCCCAACTCTGCAGCCTCTCTAAGGAATGGGCTCCTGAGGGCGTGGCCCAGTACCAGCCTGGCCCCTGGAGCTCCGATGGGGTTTACAGTGCTGCTGGGAGCAGGCACAAGAGAGCTGGGCCAGCCTTACCCCCAGCACCAAAGCAACTGGAAAAGCAAACCCAACACATTACATTCATGGTCTTGGCTGCTGGATAATAAAAGCAGCTGCTGAGCTGCTCTAGCAGAGGCTCATTTTAGCTGGTGTTAGGAACCAAGTGCATGTGCTGCTCTCACCATCCCTGGAAGCTGTCCTGTCATGCCCCTCCAGAGCTGTAGCAGTAGCTGAGGGATTGAACCCTTGCTGGGGAGCAGCAGCATGGCTGCCTCTACATGTGTGTCTGCTGAAGACAAACATGAGGGGTACTCAAGGGAGGGGGCACGTCCCCTCCACGGAGCAGCCAGATCTGCTTCACACAAGCACAACTGCTGCACAATGCAAGGGGACATTGGTGTTGCAGTTCATGTTGCTTCTATAGCATAGGAATTCCTATCAAGGGCATAGAGCTGGCACAGTGCTTGCTCCCGGCTTATCTGGTCAGTGATGTTACTGTTTAGAAAAAAAAAACAACAAAAGAAACCCCCCACAAACAGAAATCAAGGAGGGAAGAAGCCAGGAAACTTCAGCCCCTAGACTATGCTAAGCCTGCAGTGCTCAGCATTGGCAGAGAAGAGTGTTCCCAAGGCTGTCATGAACTGCTCCCCTTCCTGAGGGCAAAGATTTGGACAATTCTCTGCCTTTCTCCTCTTCTCCTGTTGTTTCACAGCTTCCTGACTGCAGGCCAGAGCAGATAACTAGAAGTTGGTCAGGTACCTCTGCACTCCCCAGCCACTGCAGGCTCAGCACTATAATACTTCTGGCCCCAGTTTTGCTTCAGTAGAAGTGCACTCAGAAAAACAACCTTGCATTGCAGAGATGCTTTAGCAGAATATTTATTCAATGCCATAGTGAAGAGCAAAACTTGGTACAAACATAAACCCTCAGTACCTTGCTCACTGCTACACCGAGCCAAGGAAGAAGAGGTTTCATGATCTTGGGGGAGAAGGGTAGAGGCTGTTCCTTTGCTGTGTGACTGGACAGAGCTGGATGTGGATCCTGTGTGCAGAAGCAGGCAGGCAGAGACACACATACGCACACACACCCACACAGACTCCCCTGTTTCTGGAAATCCTACGATAACAAAACCTGAGTATGGGGTTTTGGATATAGCCATGGGCACCTGCTGGGGCACAGAAGAACAAGGGTACAAACCCTCCTGCCAAGGGCTGCAGGGGCTGTTACAGCCATCAGTGCATAAGCAAGACAGTATCTGCTGCCTCCATTAAGTCAATTTGCAGCCCAGGGCTGACTGGCACAGACAACTGTCTCCAGTGCTCCCAAGGGAGTCCCAAAATGCCTCCCCTAGCCCCTGCCTATGACCTGGCTCCTTTCCATATGCAGCCCAAAGCCCAACTCCCAGGAGCGACTGCAGCTCCTGGGGTCACCGCCAGCCCCAGCTGTCTAGGCCAAGTCAAGATTAGGAGCTTAATTTTACAATCTTACATTTGGGTATCTGCTGCAGAGAGAAAAGCTTCAGGAACAGAGTAAACACCACTGAGTTTGTAACCACTTCAAGTAAGCCAGCTCCACCCTCAGAGCGGTCCCTGGGAGGGAACCCCCAGACCACCCAACCCACAGCAAGACAGCCCAGGTGGAAAAAGCTTATTCAACTGCCCCTTCAGGCAGGGCTGTGCTCTCATGGGCACCTGTGGGGAGCATCTGCAGCCACCCAAGGGTGCCTACACCTCTTCATGGAGAACATACCAAGAGAACCTAAATTGCCACAACTGGAGTAGCATTGGAGGGAGATGACCACAAGACCCAGCAGCCACCTTCAGGGCTGCCCCTTGGGAAGGGACAGCAGATCCCCTAGAATAAATACGTTCCCAATGCCATAGCTTATGTAAGTGCTACTTAGCAAAGGAAGGCAGAGGGAAAGCCAGCACCACCTTACCACCACCCTCCCCACTCTCATGTTTGGACACGGGCAGTATCAACACGCAGGCGCTAACAGAAGGCATCAACAAGGCCTCCCAGCCTGGCCACCCCACCCATGCCTCCCAGCCTGGCTGCCCCAGCCATGCTTCCCCCTTGCCATCTCACTGCCCTCCAGTCCCTGCTGCCCTCTGGGGCCATGATACTGCGTGGGACGAGGCACTCAGCATTACTCAGCAGCCAGAGGAGTTGCCCATGGAGGTTTGGGACAAATAAACTGTAATAAAACTACTATATTAAAAGAGTCCTGCAGTAAGGCAGCACAGCACTGCACTGCAGCTTCTGCAAGTGCTCTGCAACCAGTAACTTTTGGCGAGGTCAGACACGTCCCACGCTCGCACAGTACAAATGCTGAAGACGTGCCTCAGTCTGTCTTCGGAGACCCAAGCTCACCCAGAGAGAGATGTGACCAAGTAGCAGTGTTCGTGAGAAGCTGTGAGGAGCCTACCCTGGAGTGACCAGCTTGGGCTGCTGCCCACCAGGCCCAGGAACAGGCCCTTGGCTCTTACATTCTGTCTTTGAAGCAGATGCTTCGAGGAGGAAGCAATTCCCACTACCTGGGTCCCTCCTGACTCAGCAGATGGGATTCATGTGCCCAGAGCTCATCTCTGTTGCACAGGGCTCAAAGCTCTGCAAGCTTCAGAGAAGGTGTCTGCAGTGAGGAAGCTGCAGGAGCAGGTGTACCTGTGTTCAGCTTTTCTGGTTCATGAGCCAGGAGAAAAGCAGTTTCCTGGGCCTGGGCTTCCTGGCCTGCTGGATACGCACCACACGTGGGGACCGCCACACTTTGATGGTCGTGTCATCGCTGGCTGTCAGGAGCAGCTCCTGCTCCACTGGGCTGAATGCCACCGAGTTGACCACATTGTCATGCTGCAGTTTGGCCAGACAGATGTTATAGTGCCGGTCCCAGATGTAGCCATGGCGGTCCTCTGCCCCACTGTGGTAGACAAGACACCGGTAAGGACATAATCCAGCAGCCCTGATAACCTGCTACTCCCAACTCCCTTCCTTCCACGCAGACAAAGGCAGAGGGGCTCCAGCCTCCATCCGCAGCCTCACTACCCATGGGCTTCAACCTGAGGAAGCACACTGAAGCATCTCTGGGAGGAGGAAAGGCTGAGAGCCTGCGGCTGGTTAGCTGGAGAAGAGCAGCCCGAGGGAATCTTAATACGTATCAATATCAAAAGGATGGGGGCAAGAGGCTGGGGCCAGACACTTCTCAGTGGTGCCCAGGCCAAAGGGCAGTGGGCACAAACTGAAACCCAGGAGGTTCCACCTGAACAGGAAGAAAAACTTATTTCTGTGAGGGTGCCAGAGCCCCAGAGAGGTTGTGGAGTCTCCTCCTCTGGAGAGATTCCAAACCCTCCTGGACACAGTCCTGGGCAACCAGCTCTGGGTTTCCGTTTTAGCAGGGGGGTTGGACTAAGTGATCGGCAGAGGTCCCTTTCAGTCCCCACCATGCTAGGATTCTGTTGTGATTCTGAGCAGGCCAGCTCCCTCTAGGAACCAGAGGCTATTTGAAGAGCCCCTTCAGCTTATCCCACAGCACACAGACCAGCTCTGATTGCACAGGCCATCCCGCAGTGAAGATCCCAAGGCCCTCCTGAATGCCAGGTCAGGATCCTGCCCACCCTCATGGCCACATACCTTGCTACAAAGTCCTTGCTGACATCCAGGAAGATAAAGAAGCACTCCTCGTTGGGCGTGTAGGCTCGATGTGCCCGGAGGGCTCTCTTCACCTCTTTCATTGTCTTCAGGTCGAACACGTGCAGGTCAATCTCCTCAGCAATGGGGGGAGGCTGCATCGGGTCGGAGATGATGCAGTCCCGAGGCCAGGCACGGCTGTTCACATACAGGTACCTTGTGGAAGGGAACAAAAGGGTTGCCCTGCACCTCTGTATGCAGCAAAGCTCACAGAGCCCCGGTTGTAAATGTGCCTTCACAGCACAGGGACTGAGCTTTTTTCTCTGGTCCTTCGCAAACCTGCAGCTCAACACACTGAAATCCAGGCCGAAACACTGAACATGTTGCCCAAACATTTCTTGCCATATTTGGAAAGGAAAGGGCCACCACAAATGGGGAGGTGAGCCCTAGGGGTTATGTCAAGCCTCTTAAATCTCATTAAAATCAGTGTTAAGTACGGCGGGGTACTGTGGCCAGCAGGTCGAGGGAGGGGATTCTGCCTCTGCTCTACTCTGGTGAGACTTCACCTGCAGTGCTAGGTCCAGCTGTGGAGTCCTCAGCACAGCAGAGACATGGATCCACTGGAGTGGGTCCAGAGGAGGCTACAAAAATGATCCAAGGGCTGGAACCTCTCTGCTGTGAGGCCAAGCTGAGAGTTGGGGTTGTTCAGCCTGGAGAAGAGAAGACTCCTGGGAGAACTTAGTGCAGCCTTCCAGTATTTAAAGAGGCCTACAGGAAAGATGGGGACTGACTTTTCAGCAGAGCCTGTTGCGACAGGACAAAGGGTGGTGGTTTTAAACTAAAAGAGAGATTTAGACTAGAAGGAAGACTTTTTATGCTGAGGGTGATGAGACACTGGCTCAGGTTGCCCAGAGGTTGTGAATGCTCCATCCCTGGAAGTGTTCAGTGCCAGGCTGAACAGGGCTCTGTGCAATCTGCCCATGGCAATGGGGTTGAAACTAGATGATCTTTAAGGTACTTTCCAACCCAAACCATTCTCTGTTTTTATGACTGATCTGCCTCAGGAAGAAGACATCTTAGTGCGGGCAGCTTCTTCACACCTACAAGGCTCCTTGTCTGACCCTACCCTGAACTGGGCTCAGCAGTACAGAGGGAGTAATTCAGTATTCCTGCTGAAATCCAGGGAGATGCTCAGGCAGTGACTCCTGCCATTAGCACTAGGACATAAATGGGATGTGAATAAGCAGAGAGGCCTATGCAGGCACACTACTCCACCCACTACAGCCATTTCTTCTCCTGCTGACCCCACAAAGGCCCTAAGCAGCTGCCACCCATCCTCTGCAGTGTCTGAAGCCAGCACTGCCACCCCACCATGCTCACCTGTGGTCAGGGGAGAGGCCCATGCCAATGATGTGCCCATGGATGTCTATGACATGATCCAGTGAGTCAAAGAACTCATCTGAGCGCCTCTCCTCCCCAAGCACTGGCCCGGCAGTTGTCATCTGATGGGGTAGGATCCTTTTAATCCCTTGGGGACAGAAAGCAGAGTCAAGTGGTTCTGCAGGTTGCTGCCAGCAGACAGCAGGGCTGGTGACAGTCCCCAGGCTTCAAAGGGCTCCCCTTAGTGCTGCCAAGGGAGGAGAACTGACTCACTTACAGCCGAGGACTGGGACAGGGCTGTCCTAACCAGGCTCCTCCAAGCTCTCTGAAGTGGCGCTTTTGGCCATGACATTGCCTATAAGTAACACACTGGCACATTCAACCCCAGCTAGGGAGATACCCACTGCCCAGCTGCCAACCCAGCTGGTACAGCCACACCTCACTCCCAGCCCAGCCTGCAGTGTGCTCTGGAGCACAGGGAAGCTATGCTGGCCTGAAAGACACTGTGCACAGGAAGGTTTTTCTCCTAAATGAATCCTTGGGCTGGGCCCATTTCCTACAGCATCCAGCCTGGAAAAGGCCCAGCAGACATGCTGGCTGTGGCAGAGTCTTCCTCTGCCACTGACAAGAGTAGGTGGAGGTCAGCCCCAGAAAGCTCTAAGAAGAGGGGTTCAAACCCAAACTGCTTCACAGATTCTGAACTTCCTGAGCAAGGGAGACACAAGGTATGCGTCAAGCCCTTGTACCCTTCCTGCTCTAGACAGAGGTACTAAATACAGACCACCCACAGGAGCTTATTGGAGGACTCCTGTGAAACTCAGCAGCTCTCAGGCACACACGGGCTTATCCTCAGCAGGTCCAAGGGGAGCTGGAAGATGCCTCCTCTCATGGCCCCTCTGAGGGAATTGCTGTCAAACACCCTTGATTTTAGCGCTCTCCCACAGGCTGACAAGGTAGGGATGACAACACCACTGCACCTCATGTCCAAGACCCTTCACAACACTACTACATCTGAACCTGGGCAGCCCAGGGCCTTCACTCCTTTACCAGCTGGCATTGCTCACCAGCACCTTCTGCCTTGTTTCTGCAGCTCTAAGCTCTCAGCTATGTGATCCCCACACGCACAAGCCAGTGGAACAGGCAACTCAGTCCATGACTCAAACCTGCCACCAGCACAAGGAGATGGCACTCAGAAGGAAAGCTCCTGCAGAAGCATTTGTGTACCACAGCTCAGGCAAGATAGCAGCAATGCCCAGCAGCTCCCACCAGCAGCCTGTCGAGACGAACACACTCTTTCAAGTACCAGTTCCTCAGGGACAGACAGCAGATGCACAAAGGCCAATCTGACACACAAAATAATGGGCAAACAGAACATTTTGCAGTGACTCATGGCTGGGAGGGCAGCCGAGACAGGGTTTGTCCCTCCCAACAGCCAGTCTGTGACACAGACATTGGCCACCAGTCAGGGAGTCCCTGGAGTTCAAAAGCACCAAAACCCACGGCCCCAGGAGACTGCACTGGCAAGCCAGTGGAGTCCAAAGGCAGACACAACCTCTGTGTCATGCTTCGCCTTCATGTGCTACAGGTGCCTGCCTGTGAAGCAGAACTTGCTCGGCCTGGCACATGAAGGTACAGTGCTGCTGACAGGGCTGAGCCAGGGTAGACCACCTGCCACAAGTCCAGAACAGGCCAAGGGCCATCACAGCTGTCTGCAGACTTGGCTGTGGACAGGAGTGTGAAGCAGAGCTACACTCAATCCAGTTCACATTCCTAGTTTAGGTGAGCAAAGACGAAGTGACTCTTCTCCAAATTGCCTATAGCTTTGTAAACTGCTTTTCCCTCCTTTACTGAGCTATACTGGTGGAGGACCAAGTAACAAGAAGGTCAAAAGAGTCTGCAGCAGGAAAGCCAGGCTGTAATTGTGCAAGCAGAAAGAGGAACTGAAACTGTCTGGCTTTACAGCAGAGTATTGTTGCCTGGAAGCAGCTCTCTTTCCCTCCCGAAAGGCCATGGGATGCAGGGTCATTACATGCCAAGAAGTGGGGAGAGGCAGGGCTCCGCCACCCAGAACCAAGGGGCACTGTGCAAGCAACATGAACTCCAAACTCCTCGCACTAGTCTTGTGATGCCCTCTCCACCCTCACAAGTAAAAGGACCGAGGGCACTTCCACACACCCTTATCAGGGCAATTGCCGCCATTCACATCCACCTGCTGGTGCACAACTCATGGCTGATAAGGATCCTTAACTCAGAAATTCCTTCTTTGATCTTCTGTTCAGCCCTTGTCATGACTTTCTTGTTTGGCCATGTGTCAAGCCTGGTAACAACAAAACCACCCTCAGGCAAGTGCTTGCAGGGTGGAACCCCCATCAGTGAGTAGGGGCACCTCAAAAGCCTCCCATATGGAGAATCCAGCAGCCTGAGCAAAACTGCAGCTCGCCACAAACAGGCAGCAAATACAACAGGTCTTTTCCAGATTCAAATTCCGGAGCTGCAGCCCACACCCCAGGGAGCTGGTGTGCCCTGGGCTCAGACCACAATCTTACCTATCTGGTGTGGGGAGTAGGTGAGGCATCCTGTGGTGAAGATTAAGTATTTTGTCTTGCTCTTGCTGTCTGTGGGGAGCAGGTTCAGCTCAGGGGGTTTAGTTCTGTTGCGTACAAACAGCTCAGCCACCTTCGTCTCCAGCTCTGTCTCGGTCATGGAAGGCCTCACACGGCCCTCCATGATATCATCAAAGAACTGCTGCAGCCCATCCCCTGCTGTCATACCCCCATCATCTGGCAATTCCTGCACTGCTGGCTCCACAGTATGTTTGGGCTTGGCCTCCTCTTCCTCGCTGTCACTACCAAGATCAAAGACTGGGCAGGTGGAGGTGGAGGAAGCAGCCAGCTGCTCCTCATAGTCCAGGAGCAGGTCCGGGGAATCATACCGGCTGCAGTCAGCTACCATCACAGTCCGGATAGTGCTGGCATTCAGGTTCTGGATTTTGAACAGTCTCTTCACTACATTCACATTTTCAGACTCTATGCCCTGCAAGCAGAGGGGAGAAGTAAGCAGAAACCACCTCACTGTGGCTCCCAGCCACATGTGGCAGGTTTCTTCCCACCCTGCTGTTCTGGCAGTCTGCAGATGCATTTCTACATCTCCCATCAAAGCAGGCAAAGTCCTTCCTTGCCTCCAGGAAATGGAAGAGTTAACTCCGTAGTGTCAGCATACCACAGAGTTGTTATGGGAATCAACTGTTGATGTTAGCCAGGATGTGCTGGTATGACCTGGAGACAAGGGCAAAACGTGGCAGAGGAACACAGCCAAGGAGCACAAGTGCTAGAGAATGAACAAGCAGAAAACAAGCTGTCTAAGGCCAGCACTCACTGATCTCCAGGTCTCATCACAGCATCAGAGACAGACCCCAGCCCACAGAAATGGCAGCAGGGACAGGGAGGGATGAGCTCAGCCTCTCGGCTGCCTCCAACTGCCGGGAACAAGGCACTGAACTGCCAAGTGAGAGAACAGCCACTGCTCAGATACATGCCAGACTACAGCTGTCCCAGGCCCAGCTTCATACTATCAAGGACCTTCACAGCCCTGTTGTGGTTCAGGCACCCTCCTGTTGAGCAATGTGTCCTCCAGGGCACTAAACTCAAGTTCTCTTCCCAATGAATGGGGCAAACATTAATGGAATCTGAGGGTAGAGCTGGTACATTGCAATAGGTACCACAACACTGAGCATGGAAAAAACCTCTCCCAAGGGTTGCCTCAAGCTCAAGATCCTGAGGGCAAGTCAGAGGAGACAAAAAGGGAGGACAGGAGGATGGAGCCACTCTTCCCCACAGCTGTTCCTCCTCCAGGAGCCAGCAGTAAGCTGCACTACCTGTGGAGCTGGAACACAGGCACCTCACCTGGAAAGCATTGTTCAGCCACAGCACAGAACAGGAGGTTATACGCCCAATTCGATGCAGATTGCCAGATATCAAATTGGTTTCATTCAGCCAGCAGCCAAACACATCATAGGGTTTATTCCTCACCCTGGAAAGCAGCGTGAAGTTCTCTGGAAGGGAGGTGAAACACAAGCATGAGGTGATGGCTCCTGGGAGAGCCCCGGAGAAACCAAGTCAGAAGACATGGGAGCAGATTCAAGTCTCCACAGGAGATGCACTGATGCAGGACCCCCCTTGCAGATGCTGCCTAACCACCATCCAGCTTCTAGCCCTTACTATGAAGATAGATTATTTCTCTTCTACAGAGATGTGTGGAGAAAGCATGCAAAAGAGAAACCAAACTAAAAGGGTAGCCAGATGGAGCCAGACCAGAGAGAAATCTAAGCTCCTAGCCTTTCTCTGAGCGTGGCCCAAAGCAGCCACCTCAAGGACAAGAACAATGCAAACTCATACAGAACTCCTTCACTTCTGCCCCTGAGGCTTAGGACTCTCCCAGCCAAGACACCTATGCATCTGGCAGCATCTCTCAATCTCCAGCACAGTTTGACTGCAGCACAAAACGAGAGAGATAACACAGGTGGGTCAGTGAGTTTCACAGAATTGCAGCAGAAGAGGTGAAGCAGGCCCAGTGAATGTGCCTCAGGAAGCCACACCAGACCTCAGTGTGGTACTAGCAACACTTGACTCAGAAATGGTCACTTCAAGACAACAGGTGATGTGGGTAACTCTTGCCTGGCTCCGACTGTCACTTAGAACAGAAGTGACAATAAATATAGGCTACACTGCCTTCAGGTGATGTCTTGGTGATCTGAGTGGAGTTAAGGCTATCTGGAAGGTTTACCTTATGAATCTGCAGTTGGGACCCCTTTGCACAGATTGTGGAAGGCAAAACAAGCAGAGGTCAGGGCCTTCCCAAGAGGAAGGGAACCCCAGCACCCATCATTTCACACCTCCCAGAAAGCCTCACTGAAGGCGAGGGCAGCACTTACCCATGCTAATTACAGCAATCTCTCCGGAGGAGGAGTTATGAGGCCCCACAAAAACACCTGATACCAGAAGGAGGGAGTCATCAGAGTTGAACTGGGAGAACTGTGTGTAGCTCCAATTGTATGGCCTCATGTTGGAGCTGTGCTGCAGGGAGATGTCCAATTCATTGCTCCAAATCTATAGACAGATGGACAGTCAGGAAGCTGCTGAGAAGCCTGAGAGCAGTTTCCCTTTATTTGTCCTACCAGTACTCACCAGAACAACAACAAGAAAAAAAAACAAACTGAAGGCCCTATTTAACAGCCTCCCAGTCACGATTTCCCTGTTAATTCCCCTAAAAGAAAATGGCCAACAGCTTTGGGGAGCAGCTGAATGCAGAACTACTGCTCCAGCAGCTAGTGGAGGTGTTCAGGCAGAAAATGGTGCTATCATAGCTGGAATTCTCAGCGTATCAGAGAGATTTCTCCCAAGACAACTACTCATGCAAGACACCTTCTGCAGTAAATCATTATCTCTACACTTGCCCTGGTTGTGTTAGAACTAGTTCAGTGATTTTAGTTTTCAGCTCAGTCCCTTCTCAGTGATGCACTTTCTGCAGTTAACAGCATGTTCTCACAGACAGTGTCTGCTCCTAGCAGTGAGAACCCTTGATAGTTAGGGTTAGTATCAAGGGTTGGGGTGCAGACCAAGGTCACTGCTACATCTTGTGTCCTACATTGAGGTGCAGTAAGTAAAAGGCGGCGCCTGTGGGGAGGAGATGACAGGAGAGGTGACCCTAAACTGACCAACAAGGGATTCCACCCCACGGACATCATACTCCATATAAAGCTGAAGGATCACGAGGGTCAAGCTCTTATTGTTAGCCTTGGGTCCACCTCTTCTTCTAGTTCAGTTCTCTGTGGTTCCCCTCTGGCTCCTGCTCTTGCCCTTCTTCAACAGCTAGCATCTGAGGAGGACTCTGTCCATTCTGCCTTCAATCCCAATCTGTGTGTTCCTGAATCCAGCTCCTTGATATGGTTCCCATCTGCTGCTGAGTTCAGTCTGAGATTTTTGCCACAGCATCAGTGGTGATGGTGATGTAATTGCCATCAGGTAGTTGGGTTCAATATTGGGTTTGTATACATTTGCATACATTTCATTTGATTGTTCTTATTTTCATTAAATTAGTTTTAGTTTTCTTTTCCAAGCCATAATTCTCTTTCCCTTATTCCCTTTCCCTTCCCGTAGTGGGGAAAAGGGGCTAACAGAGAGGGTCTGTCACTGTGCTGTTAGTGGCCAGCACAGCCCGAACCCACGACAGCACTCTTTATTAGACCCACAGCACCACACAGATTTGCACCTAGAAAGCAGCCAGAGCCAGGCAGGCACATCAGCCACCTTCACACAGGATGGAGCTGGAACCCACAGCCCCCAAGGCTACATTTGCAAGAGTCATTAGTCCTGTGGCTTTGAGAACAATGCAGCATCTGCAGGAACCGGCCTCTTAAGTCCATCACACCTGGCCAAACCTCTCCTCTCCACAGACTTATAAAGGCTGCTCTTACTGCTAAGCCCCACGAACTCTGAGCTGGGAGGGTTGTGCCAGGGAGGCTGTCACCTTACCTTGACAGTACAGTCTTTGGAGCACGATGCAAACAAACAGCCAGAGTGGGAGAAGCTGAGGTGCAAAACTTGGTCATTGTGCTCCCTCAGGGCCTGCACTTCCACGCATGGGATGGTGTCGTAGAGCCTCTGGAACTCATCGTACCAGGAGACAGCAGCTGTAACACAGGAGCAGGTACACAGGACAGGAATGTAAGGGGAGGGAAGCGACAGACATGAGCTAAACACCAGCAGCTACAGAATCAGATTTTAACGAAGTGCAGTCTTGACTCCTGCTAGCAATGCCAGGAGCTCTGCTGGGGCCACCATCCCTGTGGCTTCAGCTGAGTTAGCAGGGCATTTTTCTCAGTAGCTTCCCCACTCCCACACACAAAAAACCTTTTCTTCCAGCAAACACACAACTCTACACAGTACTAATACTTTCTAAACGAGTACAGCCACCAGAAGAAACATCCAGGACAGAGCTGTCAGCTAGCTAACAAAAACCTTGCTGAGGACAAAACAACCATCAGGACTGGAGACATGCTCCAGCACAATGCAAACAAACAGACCATGTGATGAGAGTGAACTGCTTCTCAGGGTACCAGCCCCCTCTCAGATAATCTTTATCTTGTCTAACACAGAATTAAGAAGGTTCCAGAAAGGGTATGAGACCAGGAAAACACGTCTCCATGAGATAAGAGACTAGAGAAAACAAGAGATAACAGGAGCTGGACATAGTGTGCCAGGACAGCAGAGTAGCCCTGCAACAGAAGAGCCTGGAGCACAATTGCAGAAGTCATAGCAAGAGCCAATAAGAGACAAATAAAGAAGATTTTTAACTAAGTGCCTGGTAAGGAAGCCTCCAGACTTCATGCAGCAGCAAATCCCAAGGAAGAAAAGAGGATTAGACATGTATATGGATAAGGGCCAACTTCCCCAGTTACACTGAACAGGACTGAAGGGTTTTTGGACCTCACTGCAGCCCAGGAGGCACCTGCTCCTGCCGGCAGGAAGCAGCTTGCACCAGAAGATACCAGCACTGCTCATGAGGCTGGGCACTTCATCCCCCTCTGAAGCTCTCGGTCTCTTTCTTGTTCTGGGAAGCAGTCTGGACATATCCCATCAAGCCAAGGAACCCCAGCATTTCCTCTTACAGAACCCACTGTACCATTCTCCAAACCCTGGAGCTGCCCAGGACAGGGAGGCTGGCAGGGAATTTCTCCACAGGCCCCTTCCTGGGCCTGACAGCTACTCCCTGCCCTCACTGCCTCGTGGAGCTGCCTCATAGCTGGGAGGTACCTGAATATGTTACTGAATTACACTCACTGCTCAAACCCAGATAGTGCTAGAGAGAAGGGCTGCCAGCTTACTAACTGCAGGAAGCTGAAAGTGAAGAAGCCTGGTCAAAGAGCCTCAGATAACGTCCTCAACCCCATGGGGCTCCAGGGTCCATGCAAGAGAAATCACATAGCCTGAGTCATCTCATCCACACTTCATCTCTTCTTGGAGCCTTTTTACACCGGTGTTCCTCACTGCAGGGAGATGGGCTCCTGCTGCCTGATTCTCAGTCTTTCTTCCAGTCCTTCTGTGGCAATTGCAACTCAAGATCAAGAAGCCAACTGCCTCTGCACAGGCACTGCTGGGAGCCCTGTGCACATCATCAGGGTAGAGGATGGAGCATAGCCCTCCTGGAGCTCTGCAGTACCCTTGGTATGGGCTTCTTGGTCTCCAAGAGAGACACACCTTTGCAGCAAGGCTCCCAAGACCTGTCTCAGCTGGTGCAACCGCATTGAGTTACCCTTTCAGACCACATCAAACTGCTTCCAGCACCTGATACTCAGCAGAGAACAGACCTGTGACCATCTAGCTTCTGCCACCAAGACTGCCTAGATCTCTACTCAGGGAAGGCCCTGACAGACTCATTTGACACTGACTGGTCCTACTGTGAATTGAGGCTAAGATCAAGTCCAACCTGCCCTTGCAAAGTGGTTCAGCTACTGCCTCAGCAGTTGGCCACTGTACAATTAAAGGGCCACACACCCACTTCCTGCCCCAGACAGCAGGCACACGTGTTCTCCCTCCATAGCCAAGCTGCAGCTGCTACCTACATCTTATGGAAATAGTCTAATCAGCTAATGTGTACTTCCAGTTCTTCCCAGTCCAGTGGGAAACGAAAAGAGCCTGAAGCAGAGGCTTGCTGTGAGGTCCTGATCAGGAAGAGCCAGCAGTGATTACCATGGAATCCAAATGGGTTCAGTTGTACCATCACGCAGTGACTCACTGTGTCTCCTCAGGATCTCCCTCAGCAGCACCCAGACAAGCTGTGCAGTAGCTATGAGAGAGTACCTGCCTAGAGAGAGCTCAGAAACCACCTTTCTGTGAAAGAAAGGAAAAGTCAAAACATTTTCAATGCCCCTTCCTGAAGGGTTTGGGCAGTTACAGAACCCTTCACGTGCACATCACCACTCAAGGCTGTACACTGCTAATATGACACGGTTCAGTGCCTCCATCACCCCAACACCAGAAAAGAGAGGATTGAGCAGCAGAGAGGGAAAGGATTTTTCCTTCCAGGCTCATGGCAGGGAGACCTCTGGCACCATCACCAGGGGACAGCCTCACAGGAGGCCATTGCTTGTCCCCGGCCCGGCGCGACTGCCCTGCCTGCCCGGTCGGTTCAGGAAGGCAGCCATGCCAGCCCCGTCCCCCCTTGCCGGCGCACCTGGGTGCCGGGGCACCTCTCGAGAGATGCGGTAGTAGCGGTAGAAGAGCTCCTTCCAGAGGAACTCGTCACGGGCCACGGCATGCCACTGCTGGCACACCAGCCCCACTGAAAGCACGTCTACGTGGTCCAGGTAAAGGAAGATCTCGTAGAGGACGCTGTCGGGGAGGAGGGGGCCGCCGCCCGCGGCCATCGTGTCATTCTGCCGTCACGCCTGGAACCAAACAGAGGTTGAGGCCCGGCCTGGCCGCCCACAGCCACACACCGATGGCCCCGCGCTCGCTCTGGGGTCGCCCCTCGCCAGCCCGCCCCGGGCCCCACGGCCCCATCCCCACACCCGCCCCGGGTCCCTCCGCCCCTCACGGCACCGCGGCAGCTCCAGCGGCTCCGCTGTCCCGCCTCCCTCGCGCGGTACTTCCGGCCTCCTGCTCGCACTTCCGCCCCAGCCCTCACGGGCCGCTCTAGACACCCTTCTCGGTGGTTCCCTCCCCCCCCACCTCCAATCACCGCGCCGCATCCTGCCGCAGGCCCGAGAGCTCGAGCCCAGAGCTTCCCCGCAGCGCTCTAGGCACAGCTAGCCGAGCGCGGCATGATCGCTCACAGTAATTTCTTTAGCTCCGCCCCGCAGAGCACGTCCCGCTCCCTCCGATTAGTCCACTCAGCATCTTCCTAGCCTCTGCTGGACTCTCACTTGTAGTTTCTTGTCTCTCTTCAACTGGGAAGCCCAGAACTGGACAGAATACTCCGGATGTGGCCTCACTAAGTGAGGAAGGACAACTTCTCTCAACCTGCTGGTCACACTCTTCTTAATGCACCCCAGGAGACCATTGGCCTTCTTGGCCCAGAGGGCACGTTGCTAGCTCATGGGCAACCTGTTGTCCACCAGCACTCCCAGGTCCTTCTCAGCAGAGCTACTTTTCAGCACGTCAGCCCCCTAACCTGTCTTGGTCCATAGGATTATTCCTCCCAGGTGCAGGACTCTACACTTGCCGTGGCTGAACTTCATGAGGTTCCTTTCCCCCACCTCTCAGCCTGTCCAGGTCTCGCTTAGGGGAGCACACCCTGATGGGGGTCAGCTCCTCCTCCCAGTTTTGTTCTTTCCCCACTCCTCTGCCCCGGCCGTCCCAGCCTGCTGCCACCGCCCAGCCTGGCCCCGCTCCCGCCTGGCCCCGCTCCCGCCTGACCCCGCCGCGTCCCGGCAGAGCGGCACCATGGCGGCCCTGGGCGCACTCTTGCTCTTCGGCCTGCTCCTCGTGGCTCCGCCGGGGCTGGGGCAGGGGCAGGGGCGGCGGCGGAGGCCGTCCCCTGCCCAGAGCCCGCTGGAGAAGGTGACGGCTCAGGCGGAGCTCAGTCTCTCCCAGGTGAGGGGCCGAGGGGTGTGTCCATCTATCTGTCCGTTCCCCAGGGGGACTAGGCACAGCCAGGTAGCGAGCTGCAGCCCGTCCCCTGCGTGTCCCCTTCCAGGTCTGACCCCGCTGTGTCCCCCGGCCCGGCCCTGCCCCTGCAGCTCGTCCCCAGCCCGGCCCCGGCACACCCTGTCCCCCGCCGGGGGTGACAGTAGCTCTACCCCCTCAGCCCCAGCACTGCCCGCAGAGCTGCCTCACAGGGGAGCACAGGGGCCAAAGCCTCGCCTGGGCCACCTCGGTCCTGGCCGACTGCCCTTCGACCCGACCGCTGACCCCGCAGCCACCCCAACCCTCAGCACTGGGGCCGGTGCTGTCGTTCTCCGTCCCAGGTTCGGCACTGGGTTTCCCTGCGCTGGGCACAGGCTCCAGCCAGGGCTCTGCTGGGGTCCGAGCTGTGGCCGAGGGAGCCCACTACGCAGCCAGGGCTGCACTGGGGTGCTTGCAGCCCACACTGGCACTGCGAGGTCTCAGACACCTGCTCCCCGCACCCCCCCTGCAACAGCCATGCCAGGTTCCTGTCTGTCCTGCTCTGTCCCACCTGCCAGCCCCCCAGTAAGGGTAGTTGTGTCCTGTGAGCACACCGAAGGGCCAGGCAGTAGGCAGAGGTGCCAAGCAAGCAGATACAACAGGAAGGAAGGGTGCTCGGGGTGTTGGGTGCCTGGGGCAGAAGCGTGGTGGCACCCTGGAGAGGTGACCTGGCAGATAGTGCCACCCCTGTGCCATGCAGCTCACAGGAAGGTGGTTCCTGGTCGGCATGGCCTCCCGCTGCAGCTACCTGTCAGAGCACGGCCACCGACTGGAAGCCACAGCAGTGGCAGTGACCATCCCAGACGGGCAGAGCCTGGCCATCAGCACCTTCAGGAAGCTGTGAGTGACACCAGTAACTGAGGCCACAGACAGGGACCGGGACAAAAGTCCAAAGGAAGCAGGTCCCCTGTGTGCCCTGGCAAGTGGGTGGGCAGGGACCCAGGCTGGGTCCTTCCCAGCCTGTGCCCAACTTCCTTCTCTCCCTGTACAGGGATGGGGTATGCTGGGAGATCAGGCAGTGCTACCTCCCTGCTAATGCCCACGGACGCTTCCTCCTGAAGGGTGAGGGGGCTAGGCCGGGGTGTTGTGGGGACTGTGGGGACTGCGGAGCTGGAGCGTCCCCAGTTCTGCTCTTGTCAGGGCTTTGATACCATTGTCCTCCTTCCCAGAGCCCTCCCAATATCCCATCTCTGGGGTCTCAAAGTGGCCTAGTGGCAGATGCCAATATGGGCAGCACTGTGGGCCAGTGCCCGTTGGTGGGGAATAGCACCCTGTGGAGCTGCACCGACACTGGCCCTGATTCTCACCCCTCGTTCACTCTGTTTCTGGCCAAATGATGTCCAGAGACTACACGGGCTTAACCAGGACTGACTGGGGCTACCTTCTGCCATGACTGTCTTTCCCAGGCCGTGGCTATGGCAGCAAGGTGGATGTGGTGGTGGGTGAGACGGACCACAGCAGCTATGCCATCCTCTATTACCAGAAGGGCAGGAGCATCTCTGTCAAGCTCTATGGTGGGTTGGCACCTGGGGGCTTGTGGCAGATGAAGGATGGAGGCAACAGAGGGGTGGGAAACCCATGCTGGGCTCTGGGGATGCCCGCTGGAGGTCTGGAGGACCCAGTCACCTGGGCAGGGGCTCTGCAGGAGGCCCAGTCCCCAAACAGAGAGTTTTGTGCATACATGATGTGGGAAGGGAGCTGGGAAACAACTTCTCTGAGATGAAAACTCCCTTGATCCTGGGCTTCGCCATGGGGAACACGAGGGGCCTTGGGGCAGGGACAGGCAGGGCTAAGGCTGCTGATGGTATCTCCCTCCCCACACAGGACGGACGAGCCAGGTCAGTGACGCTGCCGTGGACAAGTTTGAGCAGCACATCAGGGCTGTGGGTCTAAGCGAAGATGTGACCTACTACTTCCCCACATATGGTGGGTGGCATGTGGTCCCCTGGTAGCAGGGGACACCCACAGTGAGGGCTGCACCCGCGAGGGGCCTAGCAGGAGGGGCTGGGGCCTTCCAGCATGTGGAGAAGCATACCCACACGGGTTGGAGCAGCTTGTGGCCCCGTGTCGCCCACAGCACAGCCATGCGTGTGGTCTGTCCGCATGCTGCCACCACCCAAGGGACTAAAATACAAGGACAGGGCTGTGCCCTGCAGTGCCCCTGGGATGCAGGGGTGGGGATCCCAGGTGCCCATGCAGGATGACCAGTCTGGGCTCTCTCTCTTGCAGGGTTTTGTGACTCTGCAGATGATTTTCACATCCTTGATGGTGAGTTGTGGGTCATGAGCCCACCTTGGGCCCCACCCGAGTTCTCCCTGTCCTGGCTGCAGGCTGGGCACACCAGGACAGACCCGCAGACTGTGCAGTCCTGCCCCAGGAGTGCAGCAGTGAGGAGGTGGCAGACTCACCCAGGGTGGGCATCAGATACACTCTGGCAAACCAAAGCCTTGTTTGCTCCCTGACGTGGCTCAGGCTGGGCTTGGTGGGTTCTATATTGTTCTTTCCTGGGATGAGGGCAGGTCTGGGATGGGATGTCTTGGTACAGGGGCAGCACAGGATGAGGACTGGGGTGCCCAGGGACAGCGCCATCACTTGGTGGTGCCTGGGGAGGCAGAGGTGGGTCTTGAGCCCTGGCACTGAGCTCAGGCATTTCCTAAGGCCTTCAGCATTTCTTTTTCCCTTCCAGAAATGAAGCTGTAGGTGCAGGTGGTGCTGCCTGGAGGTCCCCAAGGCTCAGCCCTTGCCTCATCCAGCCACCCATGGCCATGCAAGACTGAGTCAGGGTTTGGCCAGACACTACTACAGCCCTGGAGCCAGCCCTGGGTCTTCTCATCTCCTCCAGCTGCATTGGCACCCATGCCTGTCCTTGTCCTTTCTCCCCAGCTTTGTGTCACCCCTCTGCTCTGCACACCAGTGCCCTGCAGCAGCCAGCGACACCCCAGTAAACACTTTGGAGAACAATCTGTGTCCAAGCAATTCACCCCTTGATCTGCCCCAGCAAGACCAGTGGTGCCTCCACCCGTGGATTCCTGGTGCCCTGGCATTCTGCTGCTGGCCTGGGGAATGCTAGGGTGGTGACCAGAGGTTGCTGGAGGACATGCAGCCCCCTCCACACAACCCCATCAGGCTCTCCCCGAACCTCACGCCAACCATGGGACATCAAGTTAGGAATCATGACAGTTCCTGATTTACTCTTCAGTGCCATAGTGCACCTGAGTCTGGCTGGTTGGTGAGCAAGGAAAAGCACAGTGCCTGATGCCATGGAGGTCCAGTCTTGGGGGGCACTAGGGCCCAGTGCAGGATCAGCCTTTCACCTACAGCAAGCCAGGAGATCCCTCAGGGACCCCAAGAGGAGGAAGCCCTGGCCCCGCAGTTGTCCTTCCCATCCCCAGTTCCTCCAGGTCAGTGAAACAGCTCATTCATTTCTGAGCAATCTGATCTAGTTATAGGTGTACGTGCTTGCTGCAGGGGATTAGACTAGATGACCTCTAAAGGTCCCTTCCAACTCAAACTTCTCTAGGATTCTATGATTCCCCTGCCCCAGCCCTGCAGACAGGGTTTCCCAAAAGTCTTCTTGGGAGGGGCCCCTGCCTGCTTCTCAAAGCCTGCCTGCACAGCCAGCACCCCAGTGGAGAGCCAGGCAGGGGAGTCTCTTGCATGCCCTGAGGACGCTGTGGGGACTGTGGAGGCTTGAACCAGGGGAGCAACCAGGGGAGAGGGGCGGCAGCCCCCTGCAGGACACCTCCTGTGTACTCCGGACTGGCTAAGGCTGTCCTGCTATGCGCTTGGACCAGGAGCACTGTTTTGGGCAAGTGGTGCCAACTTCCCAGCTGGCACAGGCTGGGCAGTGGGAGGGGTTGGGGGTCAGTTCCCAGCAGCAGGCTGCTGGGGTGCCCTGGCACCCTGCAGCTCCCCAGGGAAAGCAACCTGCTGTCCCCAGCACTGGCGTTTTGCAATCTTAGCGGAAACTGGTAACACATGTTGTTTATCAGAGACTTATGTAAGGGACCATGTGACTTGCCAGAAGCCAGCCCCTGACCTGCTGCCCATGTGCAGGCCAGCCTTGTCCAGCCATGTTTGCAGACCCCCCAGGCTGCCTGGTTGAGCCTGCAAGAGTCAGGGTGTTATGGATCTGGCTCACTTTCTGCCCTGCACCAACCTGCACCCCAGAAGTGGCTTCACTGTGGTGCAGCCATGGCAGGGTGATGAGAGGTGAGGGGAGAGTCTTCCCCTCCTGCCTTGGGGAGCTGGCCTGGTCCCCAAGGACCCCCCTGCATCCTGCACCACAGCTCAGCCCAGCCCAGCTCACGTTTATCTAGTGTGAACCCATTTCTGGGGTGCAAATGTCTGGATTGTGCCTGAGGGTCTGTGTCCAGGCACTGCAGTGATCCACAACACAAGTATCTCTATCCTGCCTGTGCCCCCAGCCCCAGCAGTGGGCTTAGCCTACCCCATGCTGCTGCCAGTGCCCCCATGTGCCCCCACACTCCTGACCTGCCATCCAGCTTCTTGGGCTGGCCACTAGCTTTGCCACCCCCAGGAGAGCTGGGAGAACAGGCACCTCTTGGGCACCCGCTCCTGCTGCTAGGCAGGGCAGGGAGTCAGTGACACCTGTTCAGTGGGGAGCCTTTGTGTCCCTACCCCAGTGGCAGAGTCACAGGGACATCAATGGGCACCCCATGGAGAGAGTTCCTCCTAGCACCCTGCACCCCAAGGTTGGGCTCAGACTGAGCCCCCAGCCCAGTGTGTGGTGGGCCCCAGCCAGTCTCTCATGATGCTCAGTCCTGCCCAGCTCAGCTTTTGTTTTGTTTTACCAAATCCATGGAGCTGGGGCCGGCATGGGGTGCAGGGGCAGGCTGTGCTCCCAGCTGGTTGCAGGGAAGGGAATGTGCTGGGGAAGGGGCAGGCTGCCAGAGGGAAAAACCAGCTGTTGTGAAAACACACTCCTTACGTAAAGCTTCTTGGCATGGCTGTGCCATGGAGAGAGCTGCCGGGCTGGTGCTCTAACCCAAACTGTCCCAGAGCCACAGGTGCTGTTGTTGGCACCCAGTGTTCACCCCCAGCCCTCACCCTGTGGGTGCTTAGGGTGTCCTGAAATTAAGGGAGGGCAGCTCAGCTCTTGCTGGTGACCCTAAACTGAAGGGGAGGATGTCTCCCAGCCCCTCTTGGCAAAGGGTGCAGGGTGGCATGGGGGGCGGGGGGAGGAGCACTAAGTGGTCTGCCTAGCTGCATACTGGTCCCCAGGGAGCTGGGCATCTTGGCTGCTAGAGGCTGGGGTCTGGCTCCCCTCCCAACAGCCCCAGCACACCATTACAGTGCACCAAAGCTGTACCTTGGTCGGGTGGACCCTGACGGGTGGTGGGGCAAGCCAAGGTGATTCCTCGAGTGGTGCAGAGACTTGGGTCAGGACAAGGCAGGGGGTCTTTCAGGAGCACTCAAAAGTGCCCACAAGTGCTGTGGATGGGAGCAGGACCTGGTGGGCACTTGAAGGCAAGTGAGGCCCTCTACCTCACTTTGGGCCCCTCTTGAGTCAGAGTGAGGCCATCCTGCAAGGACAGGGCAGGCAGCAAGCCCTGGCCCCTGGTCCTGGCCCCCCTGCCTCAGCTGCCCACACCGGCCTCAGTCCTGCAGAGCTGTGGGCTGGGATGGTTGCTGTGCTGGCTGCGAGCTGGATTTTTGCTGCGGAGCAGTTTGGCACCCCGAAGCAAATATGTCATATCAACAGGAGGGAACCATTTGCAGGTTCCCCTGCATGCCCTTTGGCTTCGAGGCTCGCCCCTGCTCTTGCTTGCATAACGGCACAGGGGGGAGGGGGGAGGCAGGGCTGGCCCCCCCTGGGGCCACCACACAGCCTGCCCATAAATAGGGGCTCCGCTGACTCTCCGGCACTGCAACTCTGCCTGCTCCTCTCGCGCAGCTCGGCTCTGCTTGGCTCGGCTCGGTGGGAGACATGCACCCTACACTGCTCGGCGTCCTGGGGCTGGCCCTGCTCGGGACCCTGCATGCCCAGGACAACATTCCTGTGCAAAGAGACTTCCAGCAGGACAAGGTGACCCAGCCTGGATGGCATCATATGGAGGGGTGGTTTGGGGTCTTTGGGGGATCCTCGCCTTGAAAATGTGCAGAGGGGCTGTTGGAGATGGATTTGGGGTCAGCTGGTGCCAGCACTGGGAGGGACAAGATGTCCATTACACCCTGCAAAGCCCCCACAGCCTGGATTTGGTGGCTCCAGAGGGGATGCAGGATCCAGGCTCCAGCCTTTGGGTCAAAACCAGGTAGGTGTGGGGCCAGGCCATGTCCTGTGCCATGAGGTGGGTGTAGGTGCACAAGGATTTTAAGTCAGGCAGACTTTTGGGTAGGGGTCTCGCCTAATGGGACAGTGGGGACAGAGAAAAGCAAACTCAATTTGACAGGCAGTGTGGAGGTGGGCCACGGACCCCCCACCTCAACACAGACCCCTCTAGCCCAGGGTCCCAAAATAACAAAGGCTGCTGTGCTTAGGGGGGGTTCCATGCACCCCTCTACCCTTCCAGCCCCTGGCTGATGGTGTGCTCAGGGTGCTTGCACTCCCCTGCTTCACCCCATGATGGGCAGCACCCTGAGTAGGATAACCCCAGCCCGGCTGCACCCTGGGAGTCCTGGCCTCTCAGCCTTGGGGTCCCACCGAGCTGGGGCAAAGATCACACTGCCTGCTCCTCCAGGGAGCCCTGGAGAGGTCCTAGGGAACACAGCCACCCCAGAGCAGTGATGGGGATGAAGGCATCTCCTGCCAGAGTGGTCCCAGCACAGCACACCTCCACGGTTGACAGCTCCTCTCCCAAAGCGCTGAGCCAGTTGTCCCAGGGACCAGGCTGGGATGAGCTGTACTGGCCTCACAGTCCTGACTTGCTCCTGCAGGGATGCAAATGGCATCTTAGAGCCAGGTGATCCTGTCACTCCTTCCCCAGGCTTGGAGCAAAGAGGAAGGAAACACCCCAAGTTCTGGGCAGTGAAGAGCACATTGTAATCTGGAACTCCACTGGCCACTGGGTTTTGTGGACACTGAAAGCTGTAGCAGCTCCCTGGGGTACAAGGACCTCAGGATGCTGTCCCTGCTGCAGGGCACAGGCTGGCAAGGGAGGGGAGGTGGCCTGGGCTGGGGCTGGTGGGCAGCTGAGGGGCAATGTGGGGTGTGTGTCCAGCTTGTGACTGAGTGGAAATTGTGTGCAGCTCACAGGGAAGTGGTACAGCATTGGCCTGGCCTCCAACTCCAACTGGTTCAAAGAGAAGAAGCACCTGATGAAGATGTGCACCACAGTCATCTCTGCCACCTCCGATGGGAACCTGGAGGTCACCTCCACCTACCCCAAGTACAGGCATGGGGAGGGGTTGGGTGAGCAGGGGGTGCTCCCCCACAGTGACATGGCTAGGGCTATGTGTGGGCTGGAGCATACCCCCCAGGCCCCTCTGACGTCCTCATGCTGTGCTCCCCAGGGGTGACCAGTGTGAGAAGAGGAACAGCCTTTACACTAAGACAGAGCAGCCAGGGCGGTTCAGCTACAGCAGCCCACGTGAGTGCCCATATCCCAGCCCAGACCCACTGCTGCCTGTCCCTGCCTTCTGCCCTCACCAGAGCATCTCAGGGCTGGCTCAGTGCTGTGGGCTGAGCTGTGCCCTCCTGGTCCCCCACAGGCTGGGGCAGCAAGCATGACATCCGCATAGTGGAGACCAACTACGATGAGTATGCCTTGGTGGCCACTCAAATCTCCAAGAGCTCTGGCTCCTCCACCATGGTGCTGCTCTACAGTATGTCTGTCCCGGGACCCCCATGCCACCCACCCCACCGGTACCCTGGGACTCCCTGGGATGTCTTGGGTGGGAAATCTGTCCCATGGGAGAAGGGCAGCAGCATCTTCTAAGCTGGGATCTGAACCCCTAACCTGGGGAACCTGTCCCTTGCTTGGCTGCCTGTGCCCTGGAGCAGCATGACCCCTGACTTGAGGGGTGCAGGCAGGCTGCCTCTCACCCTGCTGTCTGCTGTAGGCCGGACAAAGGAGCTCAGTCCTGAGCGCCTGGAGAGGTTCACCCAGTTCTCCAAGGAGCAGGGCCTGATGGATGAAGAGATCCTCATCCTGCCCCAGACAGGTGAGAAGCTAGAGGTGCAGAGGGCATGATGGGGAGCAAAGAGTGAGGTACCCCGGTGGGGTGAGAGGGAGGAGGCCTTTCTGCCTTCTCCCTGCCTCTCCGTGGGGCCATCATGGGGCCAATCATGGGGTGCTTCTAGGCATAGCCCTGTGCAGGGTCCCTTGAGGGGCAGCCCCCCCGCCCCCAGCCCCTGAAGGAGCTGATCTCTGCTTTTCTTCCTCCTGCAGACAAATGCATGGCAGAGGCTGCCTAGGTGAGTTCTGCCTTTGCTGGGGCTCAGATGAGCTCTGCAGTGGGGTGGTGCTTAGAGCTGCTCGACCCAATAGAGCCCCCATCCCCTCCCTTCCTACTTCTAGGGTGCTCCTCTCTCTGAGGTTCCCCTTACCCCTGCCGGGGGTCGCCCACCCTGTCCACGTGAGGTGGCTCTTTCGCTAACCCAGGCCTTGGGTGGTGGATACCCACCCACTCAGCATGGGGCTGGCAGGGCTAAGGCCCTCCTGTGTGCCCTTCATCACCCCCAGCTCAGCTGTGCTTGCCTCCCCCCATCTCTTTCAGGCAGATCCACCAGCTGCTGCTGCCCAGAGCCCTGAGAGCACCTCAAGCCGGCAGCTGCCCCATCCCATCCTGTCCTGTCCCCCAGTGCACCCCCAGCACCTCAGCAGCCTTCATTCCCTGGCTTCACATCCCACACGAGTACCCCTGTCCCCATTAAAACCTGTATAAAACCAGCCCCTCACCCTTGTTTGCTGGGTTGTCATGGGGGAAGTCCCAGTGGAGCAATGGGGAGGGGGAAGCATGGCTTGTAGTGGTAGGCTGGCACTGGGGATCAGGGATGATCCCAGCTCCTGCTGAGAGTTGGACCCCATGGGCACTCACAACCCAATGCCACAGTGCTGCCCCGCCACCAAAACAGCCCTGTCCAGGGAGAAGTGGTTCCCAGGGCTGGGACACACTATGGAGATCCACACCCACCTAGCCCTTTGGGCACCCTGGGCTATCCCAGTCTCCCAGCCTTAATTTCTCTGCCAAAGAGCAGGCTGGCAGTGTGGGAGTGGAGTGATAGGCAATCACTAGACAGGTCTCAAAACGTCTGGGGAAGGACTGGCATGAAGCAGAGCAACAGGTGTGAGCGGTGGATGTGGCTCAGCTCCAGCCACTCACCTGCTCTCTGTGCCGTGAGCCCAGACCTCTCCAGGAGCAGTCTATGCCCACTGCCAGCAGCCTGGGAAGCCACAACCCCTTCTGGAGGGCACTGGCCTGTGGCTCAACCCTGGGCCGAAATGCCAGCCCAAACATCCTCTTCCTTGATGCAGGACCCATCATGACACTGCCAAACACTGGGGCCAGTGGGCAACAGCCAGGAGGGAGGCACTGGAAGCACCCTCATCCCCAGACACAGCTCCAGTCACAGGGCATAGCCCTGTTCCTGACATCCTTTGGGCTGGGCTTCACACAAGGCTGCATTCATCTGGGACTGGACAATTAGAGGGGGAAGGGGCCAGCTCTGTCACCTAACACAGTTATGGATCCTGCTCTTGTGTAACCTGTTGCATAAAGTGGGGACAGGCAGGGGGTGCTGCTAATGTTGGGGGCTACAAAAGTGGGAGCAGCCTCTCCTGCCCACGTCCAGCCTTCAGAGAAAGGATGACACTGATGTTGCCCAGCCTGGCACTGGCCCTGCTCTGTCTGCCGTGGGCAGGGGCCATACAGGAGTACTTCAACACTGAGAAGGTAACAGCACAGGGTGCCCACCTGGATGGTCCTGCCTGGGCAGGAGGGGCTGACTGGGGCAAGGTGCCCCTGCTGCATCCCTGGGCATGGCTAGGCAACCCCCCGTCCCCAGGGCAGCTTCCAGGAGAGCATGAATGTGCCATGTTGCCTGACCAGGCATCATCTGGGGTCCTTTAGCAGCACAAGAGAAGAGGGACCTGCATGTGATGGAGACGGACTACAGCCACTACATCATCGTAAATGAGGTCCAGCAGAGCGGGCAGAATCCTAGGACTGCGCTGCAGCTCCTCCGTGGGTGTCAGGAATGGGGATGGGCATCCACAGCTCCTAGAGAGGGATACGGACACCCGTGGGGGGAAGGGGCTGAGCTTCCCACTACTGCTGCAGGCTACCATGTAGGCGACCAGCATGCTGACAGCCAGGCACCCGAGCATACCCAGGGAATTCATTTTGAGGTGACCGAAGGACCTGTGCAGTGTGACAGTCTGGCTACGGACTCCCAGCCCTGGCAGCTGCCCCATCCCACCTAGGAGGCTAGGTCGCTTATCCCATGGGGCTTGTACCCATTTGCTGCCAGCCCAGGGCACCTGTGGCATGCCTGGGGTCCAACCCGCACCTCTCACAGCTTCTCCTTTGCCTTTCCCTAGGGTAACATCACTGTTCCATGTCTGCCAGACACCCAGCATGGGGTTCACTGCCAGGTCCCCCTGCACTCACCAGCCCCCCACTTTGGGTGTATGGCTGCAGCAAGAGAGCAGGATATGAGCCCGTAGCTCCTGCAGAAGTTCAAAGAACTCATCCCCACCATGGGCCTGACCGAGGACATGCTGGCCATCCTGCCCAAGTGGGGTGAGTGCTAGGAGGGCACAGATTGGCACGCACAGCCCCTCTGCTAGGGGATGCTGTGAGGGGGCTCAGAGCACTGACCGTGGCATGCTCACCTTTTTCTTTGCTTTTCAACAGATCAGTGCTCCAAGGCCATCAGGTGAGCATGTCTGGAGGAAGCCAGGTCTTCCTCCCGGCATGGCCTGGGCTGAGCAGTGACTCGTAGCCCCGTGAGGAGCCTCTTGCTTGCCTCAGGGCTCTGCATTACATTGATTTTCCCCTGCTCTAACCACTCGTCCATCCATCCTGCTTCCCTGCAGCTGAAGAGGTCAATGCCAGGACCAAGTGTCCTCCAGGCCCGGTGGAAACCAGGCTCTGCTCCCTCTCTGTGATGCCCCTTCCTATCCTTCTCAGCCAGGCTCTGCCTCAGACCTGCTGCCCCACACCAGGATCACACCTCATCCTCCTCAATAAATAGGTGCAGAAGCTGCCCCAGAGCTCAGTTGCTTTTGTTGGTGGGAGCAAGGGGGCTAGCAGGGTCACCAGGCACCCTGAGCCCCACAGTCCTGGAGCCAACCCTTCCTCCCAGCACCCCAGAGGTACTGGGGGATTCCTTTGCTGCTTGTTCACTGCACCTACCATGGGAAGCATAGGGAACAGAAGAGTGCAGGCAGGGAGAATTGAGCTGGGATGAACAAGGATTTCTGCAGCTTGGGTGGGTGGGCAGCAGGTATGGGCAAGCCTCCACACCTGTCTCCAATGCCCTTCGGTCCTCCTATCTGCTCACTGACCAAAGAGGGAGTACGCTGCCATTGAGTCTGAAGGGCAGCATCCAACCCTCTCTATCTTCTGCGGAGCAGAGGCAGCCCTTTGCAGCCCTTTGCCCCACCTCCCCCTGTCATGTTAACAGGCAAGATCCCGACCCATCGGTCTGCCTGTCCCTGCATTTCTTTCACACAGAAAACTAGGCCTTAATGCCACACATCCCCCTCCCCTCCCCGAAGTGCCTGTTACTCAGTTCCCACCCCGGTGCAGGGCTGCAAAGAAGCAGCACAGTCCCTTTTGGTGTTGTAACCCCAGGAGCCTGCCAGAGCCAGGGCACAGGGGATATCACAACCTGGAAGGAGGGGGTATACTCTCACAATGACACAAACTCCTTCTTCTGCCTGCCCTGCTCCAGGTGCATTCTGTTTCAGACCCTGGGTGCCCCAGAGCAGGTGGGTGACCCTGTGTGAGCACCACTAGACCACATCATGCCAGTAGAATGCAGCCACCTGGGCTTGGGCACGATTCCAGTGGCAGCCTCAGGGCAGATAACAGTGTGGGCAGAGGGACTCGACACTGAGTCCCTTCATGATGGATCACTGGGTCACTGCTGCCATGGCACATGCCAGGAAGGACCTCCCTGCTCTTCCTGAAGCCCTCCAGCAGCCATCTGGGAAACAAAAACCCTCTTTGTTCTTTCACAAACAACCAAAGAAAAAGGGAAAATCCCAAATTTCAGCTCTGGTGCAACAGTTCCTGCAATCTCGCTTCTCAGCACCTTCCTGGGTCTTGCAGGCACTTCCCTTCTTCCGCAAGACAGGAGGCTGTTTACCCCTGGATGACTTCAACCCTTGGAAACCACCACCTTGCCCAAGCCAACACCAGCAGCGTGACCCGTGCAGCTCAGCACGCAACAGAGCTGGGGTGAGTGGAGGGCGGAGAGCACAGCACTATAAAGCCAGCAGCCTTGTCATCGTTCTCCAGCCTGCTGGTAAAGCCAGAGGAGGCTGTGGCAAGATGAGGACTGTGGGGCTGAGCCTGGGGCTGGCCCTTCTCAGCTTGCTGTGCACAGAGGCTCAGGACCTTGGAGCTGCAGGACTGGACAAGACCAAGGTGATCAGCAGCATCCCGGGGGAGGGAAGGTGGGAGTGTAGCCTCTGGTCACGAGGGTGGGGACTGGAGAGGTGTTTGGTACAGGGTACAGCCATGGCTGGCTCTGCTGGCAAACCCAGGTAAGGACAGCCACCCAGCTCCAGTGTAGGTGCCCCCATGGGGATTTTGGTGCTGGAGGGGATGCAGGTGTCCTGTAGCATGAGGGTGTCCCGTCTTAGTCCCTGAGGAGAGGACAGCCCCTGCCTGCTCCTCCAGCCTCACAGCCCTCACTTACAGATTGCAGGGAAATGGAACATCATTGCTCTGGCTTCCAACTCCGAGCGCTTCCTCCAAAGGAAGGATGAGTTGAAGATGGCAATGGCCAACATTGAGGTCTTGGGAGATGGCAACCTGAAGGTCTCGTTTGCAATTCCCACGTAAGTGCCAAGTGCTTTTCTCCATGGGCTTCACTGACCAACCTCCTTGCTGGACCTTTACCAGTGCGTCTCCACCCGGGTCCCTCCACTCACACCCACCAAGGACCTAGGGCAGGAGGTGAGGCAGGACCACCAGCCCCAAATGGTTTAAGACAGGGGCTCAGGAGAACTGCATTGTGGATACCCTGTCCTTCAGGGCAGGCCAGGCAGGTGCAAGGCAGCACCAGCCAGGAGTGGTCCCACCATGGAGGCTGAGACAGTCTACTGCTCCCAGCAGGGATGCAGTAGGGTGATAAGGGACCCTGGGATTAAAGCTTTCCCAGCAGGACCAGCCTCATCCCAGAATCTTAGAGCATGAGCAGGGGAATGGCTGTGCGACCGCACAGGACAATCCTCAAGTGTCCGCACTGTGCCCTGCCCACCCAGGCTCCCGTTGCTTGAGGTGCTTGAGGTGTGTGTGCTCTAAGGGTAGCAACTGTCCCCTCCTTGCGCTGGCCACACCATCCCATCCCTGAACAGCAACTCCCATGTTTGGGGTGGTGGCCCCAGAGTCAGCATCTGAGGGGGAAGGGAAGGAGGGTCAGGTCACCCCAGCCAGAGCATCCTTCACTGTTTTGCAGCCCGACAGGATGTAAGAAATCTGAGTGGATCTACAGGCAAACAGGCAACCCGGGTGAATACCACTGTGCTGGTGAGTAAGGGGAGCCTGGCCCCTGAGCTGAGTGGAGGCACCTGCCATCATCTCTGGCTGAAGCAGCTTATTGTCCATGGGAAAGTGGTCCTTAGGGGTGCCTGCCTGCCCCTCCTGAGGTCCTGTATGGGACATCCCTTGGCAGCTAGTTGCCAGTTATACCCTAGTCCATGCCAGTGCTGGTGTCCCACCAGCATGGTGGACCCTCCTACACCCTCCCTCTGGGAAGCTGCTCTGGGATAAGACACTTTCAGACTAAGCTTAAACCCTGGGGGAAAGCAGGTTCATTCTGCAAGGGGATGTGGATGTATGTTCCCAAGGGATGAAGCAAAAGCAGTTTCCCGTCTTCCCCAGCCCAAGTATTAGTCCGGCACTGTCTGGGCTGCTCTCCTTCTGGCAGTGCCCATCTCCAGGCCATCCTGAATTTGCCTTCTGTGATCTGTGGGCTCCTCCAGGCTTTCAGAGGAACCTTAGCAAGAGGAAAAAACAGGAAGGAGAGACACAGAAAAAAGATGGGCTGTGTGGCCTGGCCCCAGCATCCTGATTCATACTCTTACAGCCCTTCTGCAGTGTGGCAGTTCTCAGGAGAAAATCATTAATTTTTTGCTTTCCTCCTTGTCCTTTGCAGAGAGAAGCAATACAACAGTGCAAGTGTTGGACACAGACGGTGAGACATATGCAGTTATCTTTGCCTCCAAAGTGAAGGATGGGAAGACCTTTCGCATGCTGAGGCTCTACAGTACGTAGTCGGTGGTGATCTGACCAGGGTGAAAAAGCTGGAGGTGTTCTGAGTGTCCTCAGAGGCCAGGAGTCAGGGGGCCTGCAGGACAGACCTCCTTCACTGCTGCCTTCCTGCCCTGTAAGGGGTGTAGGAGCAGGGCTGGAGCTGCCGCATGTCACCTACGTGGCAATGGAAGGGACAGTGATTTGGGGCTGACAGGGGAGGCTGTGACTTAGGCTTCTGCACTCTGCTGGGAGCCCATGACCTTGGGTAGCTTGCTTGGTGAAAAGGGGTGAAGAGCAGGGGGGCCAGAAATGGTGGGGATGGGAACCAAGAGAGGAGACACTGGCTTGTGCTGGGATGTCTGCTTTGTTTTGTCCCCCGGGAGGGGAGTCTCATGTGCCTGGCCGCCAGTGCTCTCCACAGCCTCCACCACTGACTCCAGTCTTCCCCCAGGGCACACTTGCCATCTGCCCAGTAGATGGAGGGACAGGCCACAGCCTGGAGCTGACTTGTGTTTTTATCTTTAGGCAGAACCCGGGAGGCGAGCCCCAGAATCACAGCGTTGTTCAAGAAGCTTGCGAGGGAGAAGAGCTACACCGATGAGATGATCAGGATGCTGCCCAGCCAGGGTGAGCACTGCTCAGCACCGTGTTTGGCTAGCTCAGCCAGTACAGGGAGCCAGGACACGGTGGCAGGGACCAGCTCAGCCCATCACTGCCACTGCTTTGTGGTCTAAGGTGGCAGGAGAAAGTGCTGGTAGCAAAAGGTGTTTTGGCTTGGCACATCATGGCTTTTACTTTGCTCAAGTTCATTCTTGTGTTGTCTATTTTGGGTGCAAAATGGGACTAGCTAGACCACAGCCCTAGACTCATCCTTTCTCTTTATTTTCACAGAGGAATGCAGCGTCGATGAAGCATAGGTGAGTTGCTGCAGTGCAACACAGTGTTTGCATTGTCCTCAGCTGGAAATTCACCCCTGGTGCTCCAGCATCCTTGAATTACTCTGGGGACTGTGCTGGAGCTCGCACCCAGATAGGAGCATTCCCTCTGGAGCAGCTCTGCAGCTGCCCAGCTGTGACTATGGCAACTTGAATTGAAAGCACCACTTCAGTGGAGAAACAGCTGCAGATCTCCAGTGATGAGGGGCAGGACACCAGCTCCTGCCAAAGGGACCTTGGGGTTGTGGACCACCTAAACTGGTCAGAGATTGGGCTGGTGTCTCACCATGCAAAACGTGGTTGCTGTTGTCCCACCCTGGCACATGATTTCCCACCACACCAGTACCCATTCTGTTGTAGGGGTTAGCTAGAAACCCGTTGCTGGAGAAGGCTCCACGCTACAGAGCTGGGGAGAACTGGAAGAGAATGCACTTATCCTGATGGAGAGCCCTGCTTGTCCCTCTCCATTTGCTTCCTCGCCTCGAAGACTCAGCACACCCTTCCTGGCTGTTTTCTAGGAAGTGCAGGCTGGGTGGTGGATGCTCCTGCTGAGCGATGCAAGATCCACGCTCTGATGCTCCAGGTTGCTGCTCCATCATCCCTCTTCCAAGTTCAGCAGCCAGGGCTCTGACACATCTCCTGCTCCTGCAAAGCATAGTCCTTTCTTTTTTGCCAAATAAACAGTAACTCACCCCAGAGCTTGGTGTAGCTGTCTGTGGAGAACCTGAGGTGCTCAGGGGTGTGCTCCTTTCTGTTGTCCTCCTGGGGTTTTGTGGATGATGAACAGCCAGGGACGATGCTGGGCTGAGCTCGCCTATGAGGGCCTTTTTGGAGCTCACCAGGATTTTCCCTCCTGGGTGTCTCCCTCTGGGGCAGGACCGTGGCCAGGCAGAGGTGATGCTAGAGGTGCAGTGAGGCTGGAAATCCCATGGGTACGAGAGGATGGATAGAGAAAGGCTGTGGGACCACAGAAATTGAGGCTGAAGTTTGGAGAGCTGAGACCACTGCTATCATCCTTCCCTTTGCTTGCCTTGCTGCAATTACAGCCCTTTGCTCCCTGGAGCCCTGCTCAACCACCAGCTCAGGCCGGGCCACGGCAGGGGAAAGACTCAGCTTTGGGACCTCTCAGCTCCATGGTGCTGCAGGGCTAGTGGAAGGTGGATGTCTGAGTCCTCTGGACCCAAACCCTGAGAGCTGCTGTGGGGCTGCATGTGATGTCTGCCCCTGGGCACTGTGTAGAGAAAGCCTCCACCGGAATCAGATTACCTGATTGTGGTGAACAACTGCCAGCAGAGACTGTCTTCTTTTGAATTTGTATTTCTGAAACGATATCAATTCCTTCCCTTCCTGCTCTGTTCAGCATCTCAAATCCACCCAGAAGAAACCACAGCCCACCCAGGGTAATCCATGTCCCCAGCAAAGCTCTTCCATATCACACTTGCTCATCTCCATTGCTTGGAGTGTGGCGGGGTATGAAGCTGCTTGTGCCTTTCCTGGAAAAGGAATTTTCTCCAAAATCCTCTCTGATGGCCTTTCCACCCTGCCCATCCCCAGCCAGACACCTAGGAGTTCATGTCAACCCGGGGTCTGCCTCACTGCTGTGTAGCAGTAGCAGGAACCCCAGGAAAGTGTCATGCCGGCAGCTGAGCACCGCAGGGTGTTTGTAGGTGCTCCTTCTTCCCCCTATGGACTGGGAAAATACATCTGGGGAACTGCGTTTCCTGATCCTGAGGAGAACAAGAGCTGGACATGTTCCAGCAGCAGCAGGGCAAGGGATCTCACGGGGACTTCCCAACCCAGCATCATCTCCATCCTCTTCGGAACATCCCAGTGTTTTCAGCAGGAATTCTCCCCCGGAAGTCTGCATTGGACCAGTTCAGCATTTGCCATGCTCCCAGGGGCACCGGGCCCACAAGCAGCTTTGCCTTTGGGTTTGTTTTTGTTACGTGTATCAATGAAGATGAAAACACCCTGCTGCCAGGAACGCCCTTTGCCAAGAGCTTTGTGTGACAGGGAGTCCTGGTGTCTCCACATCGTGTTCCAGCTACATATTTCCCTCTGCCAGTTGCAGACATCACCCAGCCAGAAAGCAGTGAGATCACTTCTGTCTCCCAACAGCATTTTCCACTCCTCCTTTTAACCGTCTCCTGTGCCCTGGAGCAGGATGCACGCAGGATGCACTCAGCCTGCGTTTGCAGCTCTTTCCTGGGTGTGAGTCCCCTCCGTACAGAGCGGGTGGGAGGTCCCCACTCCAGCCCCCCACGATCTCTAAGCCATCCCATCCAGCCTATCCCTGTACCTGCTGTTCCTCCAACCTCATTGCACTGTGCAGCCCTCTTCCAGCACCCTCCCTTCAGCAACAAGCAGATACAGGGGCAAGGAGAAGAACACAGGGACAGGGTGGAAAGAGGATTTTATCTGCCCCTTTATGCCCCAGCAGACCTGGCCAGATGTCATTGTGTACTCAGTGACATAGGACTTTTCTTCCCTCAATGTTTCTAAGGGCTTCCTGAGGTGAAGCACCCTCCCAGCACCTGTGGCATACTGCAGCCAGGAGCTTCATTGCCTATCTCTGAACTCCCTTTTGCCTGTCACAGTGGTTTCACCTCTCTGCTTGGCCAATGCTGTGAGAGAACACTCGTGAGATGGGCTGGCAGGGACTGGGATGGTGCAGTGTACACCAACTGGCTGCTGGAGAGAGCAGAGGGGTGTTGGGTCAAGAGAGTTCCAAGGTGTGGGACAGGGTGTTGGGGCTGCTGGACCAGCCTTGAATGCATTAGGAACAATTTGGAGACTCACAGCTGATGGCCATGGTTCTTGCTGATAATGTGAGACTATCTTCTCTACTCATCCTCTTCATGCTATTGAAGAATGTAAATCTTTAACCAGTCTCCTTGCTCTCCTAGCTGCATCTCTTATCCCTCACACTCCCTTCTCTGCTTAGTCTGTGTTCCTGCTGGGGTTGGGTGACCAGACCTGGATCTTCACCTATATGAAAAGGTGTGATCACTGCTTAGATTTACATAGTGCCTTGTACTGTTCCCCACTCTTCTCCTAACTTCTGCTCACACTGCATCTGCCATCTTTGGCACCTACTGCATTTGGGTGAGACATTCTAACAAGACATCTGTTGTCTTGACATCTAGAGATGTCTCGGTTGGAGGTCGAGTTGGGCAGAGTGACCATGAATTTGTTAAGTTCTCTATTTTCAGAGAGGTCAGGAGGGGGAATAGCAAAACTCCTATCCTTGACTTCCATAGGGCAGTCTTTAATTTGTTTAGTAGCTTGGTTTCCAGCATTCTGTGGGAGAGAGTATTGAGGGACATAGGAGTCCAGGGAAGCTGGAAGCTCTTTAAGGATGAGGTATTGAGGGCTCAAGAGCAGGCTGTACCCATGTGCTGTAAGGCAAGCAGGCGGCACAGGAGACTGGCCTGGTTGAACAGGAAGCTCTGGCTGGCACTCAGGGAGAAAAGGGAAGTTTATAGACTTTGGAAGAAGGGACAGGCCACCCAGGAGGAATACAAAACGGTCATGAGGCTCTGCAGGGAGGGTCTTAGAAAATCCAAAGATCAGTTACAAATCAATCTGGCTTCTGAGGTTAAGAATAATAAGAAAAGTCTTTCTAAATATATTAGGAGCAAAAGGAGGTCAAATGAAATCCTCCATCCCCTAATGGGTGCACGAGGGAAGTTAGTGACAAAGGATGAGGATAAGGCTGAGGTGCTTAATGAATTCTTTGCCTCAGTCTATAATAATGTCTATTGTTACAAAGGAAATCCATTCCCCTAATCTGGGAAATATGGTCAGGGAGCAGTGTGACTCCCCCCTAGTCCAAGAGGAGAGGGTCAGTGACCTGCTGCATCCCCTAGATGAGCACAAATCCATGGGGCCATATGGGCTGCACCCAAAAGTGCTGAAAGAGCTGGCGGAGGTGTTCACCAAGCCACTTTCCATCATTTTTCAAAAGTCCTGGCTGACTGGGGAGGTGCCAGCAGACTGGAAATCAGCCAATGTTACCCCCATATATAAGAAGGGAAGGAAGGATGATCCGGGAAATTACAGGCCTGTTAGTCTGACTTCTGTGCCAGGAAAGCTGATGGAGCACATCATCCTGAGTGCGTTTCTGCGGCACTTGCAGAGCGGCCAGGGGATCAGGTCCACTCAGCATGGCTTCATGAAGGGCAGGTCCTGTCTGACTAACCTGATCTCCTTCTATGATGGGGTAACCTGCTTATTAGATGAAGGAAGGGCTGTGGATGTTGTCTACCTTGACTTTAGCAAGGCGTTTGACACAGTTTCCCACAGCATTCTCCTAG
>VWZX01000183.1:16689-64011 GCA_013399015.1 Galbula dea | reverse complement strand
CACTGGTGAGGCCACACCTCGAGTACTGTGTGCAGTTTTGGGCACCGCAGTTTAGGAAGGACATTGAGCTACTAGAGAGGGTGCAGAGAAGGGCAACTAAGCTAATCAGGGGTCTGGAGAACAGGCCTTATGAGGAGAGTCTTAGGGAGTTGGGCTTGTTTAGCCTGGAGAAGAGGAGGCTGAGGGGAGACCTTATCGCTCTCTTCAGCTACTTGAAAGGCCATTCTAGGGAGGCGTGTGTTGGCCTCTTCTCCCTTGTGACTAGTGACAGGACTGGAGGGAATGGGCTTAAGTTGTGCCAGGGTAGGTTTAGATTAGATATTAGGAAGAATTTCTTTACTGAAAGAGTGGTGAGATACTGGAATAGGCTGCCCAGGGAGGTGGTAGAGTCACCATCCCTGGAGGTTTTTAAGAGGAGGATAGATGTGTTTCTTCAGGGGATGATTTAGGGGTAAGAGTAGTGTAGGGCTACCAGTTGGACTAGATGATCTTGAGGGTCCTTTCCAACCATAATGATTCTGTGATTCTGTGAGTGAACTCCCTAGGTGAGCTTCCATTTTCCTTCTCAGCTACGCATGTATCTAAGTGAGGATCTTTCTCCCTAGCCTATGACAGCTTGCCCTCTGCAAGCTTAGATGAAGACCCTTTTCAGCTGACCAGGGGATGTCAAACATCCCCATCTTGTTTCCTCCTCCAAAATCTGTATTTCTGAGGTATGATTTTCCTGTGCAAATGTTGGATTCGGTCTTTCCTGTACATACATCAACCAGATCTGCCTTTTTTTTTTTTATCTGCCCACGCTGCCTGGTATATCTACCTCTCTGTAGTCTCTCTACCTCCAACAACCTCTTTAAAACCAACATATTTGCTTCTTCTAGGCTCCTGGTGAAAATCTGAGGTAGTAAAGCTGAGTCTAAACAGCAGGTGACATGCTGCAGTGAAAAGTTTGAGTTTCATACCTGCTTTACCCTGACTGGAATTGTCATCTCCTCTGTCTTACTACTCACCTGCACTTCTGTACTCGTAGGACAAACCTTTTCAAACATTTGCAGCAGAGATGGTCCATCCTGGGGATCCACCAAAGCTCCTCCTCAGCTGAGGCGAATGCAGAACTTCTTCACTTTTCTATTAGTTTATTTTTGTGAAATACTCACTCTGCATTTGACTGCCTGCCAGTCAGGCATCTTCTAGTGTTAAATTCCTGCACCTGGTGCCTTTGAAGACAGGAATATGTGTGACTGCAGATGTCATTCCTCAGAGAAGAGGAGCAAGTGGCCAAATTCTGGTGCCTTTGTTATTTGTCTTACAGTGTTGTTGCCAGTTGACTTAACAGAAGTCATTTTACTGTGTTCCTGTGGATGCAGCTTCAGAAAGTTTAAAAATATTTATCTTATTTCTGTTCAGCTTCTTTAAGCTGATTTAATTGTGCTGGTTTGCATTTAGGTTTTCCCTTTGTGACATTGTTTAGGGTTTGTATTTGCTAATATCAGCTTAAGAGCTCCAAGAGAAGCTAAGCTGGTCTTGCCATATAATCTCTCTGCTGTATGTCATATTTAATCCTGTGGACTTTCCAATTTTTCCCCTTTTACAAATGTGATGGTATTGGATTGTCTCTGGTTCTAGGTGTATTGCTGGCTGTCATGAGAATGGTGTTTTGATTTCACCCCATGAGCGAGGTCCCACTTGATGTTCAGGACTTGTGGACTCTTGGCCATCCCAAAAACCTGAGCCCACAGGTGCCCATCCAGCCTTCCCGGAGCAGCCACGTGCTAGAGACTCCTGCATGTGGCAGGCACCAGCACCAGCATTCACCAGCCAGTGGTGTGTTCACCCCAGCAGGAGTTACTCCAGTGATGAGCAGTCATCAGGTCTTGTCTGTCCGTCGCGGATGGTGCAGAGTGAGACCATGGGGTTCCCCAAATGCCACCAGATATGGGATCTGGCAGGTGCCAGCTCAGCTGAGCCTTCTTCTCACCCTCTGGCCTCAGGGACAGCCCCTCACTAGGATCTTGGCAATGGGCATTGGCTCTCAACAGCATAGGCTTAAACAATTTGAACTCCCATGGGTCAGGACTGAGTGACCTCTAAATTGCCAGTTACTGCTTCTAGACACCACTGGGTTTGCTCCATGGCTTGGGAAGCGGCAAGTTGAGCTCTTGCCCCCAGACATTGCTGTGGCACAAGCAGCCCCCTGGAGCCTTTTCAGAAACTAAAACTGCAGAAGTTCAGAAACTTTGAACAATACAACTGAGACCCATTAAAAGTGAGGGAAAAGCCTTGGTGCTGCTGGGACAGCAAGATGCTCTTTTGGCCATGTCTTCATAAGGCACTGGCACCCAAAATCCAATAGGCTTCAGATGTTCCTGCTTCCTCCAAGTCTTGAAATCTATTGAAAGTATGTGGCTATTTTCAGCCTGGTTCATCTCAGGATGTGGTTTTATACCTTGGCTCCATGACTGGATGGCCCAATATGGATAATGAGAAGTGTCTCGTGGCCTGAAGATGAGAAGCAATGTGGCTAGGGACTTCCTAGGCTGCCAAGGTCAGCATCTCCTGGAATGCATGAGGACACATCAGTCCTGCAATGCCAAATAGCAGTGACAGCGCACAAGCTTTGGGGATAGGTTGTTGTGCTGGAACTGCATTTCAGAGAGGCCACAGCAGCCCCCAAAGTGGGGTAGCACAACCTCCCTGATGTTCAGCCAAGGCAAATCCAACATCCTGCTGCTGGGCTGGGATAACCTCATGCAACTGGACAGACTGGACCTGCAGTGAGATGAAAACACTGCAGAAAAAGCCCAACATGTCCAGTGGGCAACAAGCTGAACATGGGTCAGCAGAGTGCCTTTGTAGCAAAGGTGGCCAGATGCATCCTGGTCTGTGCTAGCAAGGGGCAGCCATCAGCTTGAGGGAGCACTTGTGAGACCACTTTTGGAGGACTGGGTCCAGTTTAGGGCTCCCCAGCACAAGAAAGAGCTTGACAAACAGCAGAGAGCCCAGTGGATGACGCGAGGCTCGTCAGGGCCTGGAGCACAACATGTACAAGGAGAGACTGACACAGCCAGAGCTTTCCCAGGAAGCTCATTAAGAGGATGAAGGGCAAAAGGCATGAGCTGCAGGGGCAGGATCAGAGACCCTGAGGTGCTTTCCAACCAAAGCCCTCCTGTGGCTCCCTGGGCCATGGAGACATGCAAAGAGGACTGACAATGAAGAACTCATCTGAACATGGCCAACAGAACACCAAGCCTCACAGAAATTATTTACTTATTATTGACCATCTGTAAATTAATTATAAGTGTAGCCAATCCCAGGGAAGATGCCCACACGTGTGCTCTCAGGGTGCTCTCAGTCCTTCCTCCTCAGCCTCGTGGCTCTGCCTGTGCTGCCTGCTGCTGCCAGACTCCTGTGGGCAGAGCAAGGAAGGGCCAAGGCTACTATGGTGAAAGAGGAGGAAGGCCCCAAAATGCACTTACGTGTGCCAAAAGTGGGAAGAGGTTGAGTTGGAGGGTAGGAAGAAGTGCCACATCAGGGAGAGGCGCTCTGGTTTCTGGCGAGCATCTCCATCACTCTTCCCTCCCCAGAGGAGTGGAGGGTCTCATACACCACCCTGACCTTTGCAGATTGGTGCATCTGCGGGGGGTGTCTTCCCTTCCAGATTCCCAAGTTTCTCAGAGATGGAAGGTCTCTGAGCAGCAGTTCAGAGAAGCAATACACCTTATGCTTGCTGGAGTGCCTTAAGTCACTCTTAAATATAGATGACCTTGTCTAGAAAAAAACAAGATTATCCAGCAAAGACAGGAGGCACATTCTTGTTTGCAAAAGTGTGGAAAACAAGCTACAAATTAAAACATAGGCTGAAGAGCCCAACTCTGACATATTGCTAGACTAAGACTCTTGTTTAAGGATGTCTCTGAGGCACTTTGCAGAGCCTGTTGTGCTACTCCAGCTCCACCACAGGACCACAACTCTGGGTATCTCTAGTTGCAAGAACTTCAAAGACAGCTTCAGGCCTGCCACTGAGTCCCGGCCCCTGCAGGTTTGGAGTCTTTCCTGTGGAGATGCTGATGGAGAACCCCTTAGGACTCAGCACCCTGTACACCCTCTCACTGTGCTTCCCTGATCTCCCAGCATCCCAAAGCGCCCTATCCAAGGGGCTATGCAGAACAGTTATGGACAGTGCTATAACTAGGGATCTCTCCCCAGGTGCCTTCCAGAAGTATATTGAAATTGCTCTGGTGTCCCAAACTGCTGGTGCTGTCAGGCATGCTTAGTATGACAAGAGAAAGCATCTTCTCAAGGTAAGCCATGCAGGCACTGAGTCAACAGTGCTCCTGACATCTGTGTGGCATGAGTGCTTAAGGGTAAGATCAAGGAGGTAAGGAGTTGGCCCCATGATGGGGTCCTGTGAAGCAAGCTCTGCCCTGCCCTGTGCTCCTCTTCCATGACTAGAAGACAAAGGTGTCTTTGCCATCCCTCTCATGGCCTGGCAGCCACATGAGTATGTGGGTGCCTGGTGCACGTCTCAAAGTCCACAGTACAGCAGCTCACCTGCTCGCAGCATGGCAGGTGCCCTGCCTTTACTACAAACATGGCTCTGCCCAGCTGCAGATGTGTCCCTGCTCCTGCTGGTGTTCCCAGTCTGCTTGGGCACTGATCTACCAGCCCAGCGAGATCTGGTGCTGGCCTGTGCTGCATGCAGAGCAGTGGCCATCAGCTGCTCCCAAGACTGTCTCAAGCTCACTTGTCTCAGGTTTGATTGCAAATCAAATGCAAATTAGTTAGCAGAAAGGTAAACAGACACTTTCAATGACTGACTCATCATGCAGCTAGTGACTCTCTAATTGCAAACCCTTCACCACCCTGTGAGGCAACTGGTGCCATTCTGTGAACCCAAGGAGGTTTTCTGGTAGTCCAGACTCTGGCAGTGCCCTGAAGACACCAAATCCTTGCTATTTCCTTGGTTCTGGGGAGGCCATGTGGCACAGGGAGGGATCTGTTGTGCAGGGTGTGTCTGCGTTTCATCTTCCAGGTGACCCAGACATGTAGTCTTCCACCTCTGCTTCATTAAACCAATGCAAATATTCTGTGGACATCTACTTATACATTTTAAGAAAAGTGAAAAGTTTTCAGTGGTGAAAAAAAAAAATGTAGGAACCAATAACCCTCCTGATAAAAATGCTTTGGGCCTCAAACCTCCCTCCTGATACAAGTGCTTTGGGCCTCAAACCTCCTGAGAAGAACATGCAACCTCAGCTTCTTGTCCAAACTCTGGTGCCTGAGATCTAAGGAGATGATTCCTGGGTCAAAAGCAATTTTTTAAATTAGGTTTAAGCCACTAGCTCTTAAAGCTTGCCCATGCCAGGGTTACCCACAGCAGCGTGCTCAAGCAAAGGGCTCTGCTCCCTGATGCCACAGCTTTTTTCCTGCTTGGCTTTGCTTCTCTGGGCTGTCCACATCTCACCATGTCTTCTCTGATGGACTCTCCCTTCTCCAGGCATCCTGGCAGCCCAGCTGAGCTTCCTCCTCCTTGAATGAGCTCCCTGCTCCCTGTGCACTACCAGCAAGGTCTCACTAATGTAACACAACATCAATATTTTCTCACATGACCTGGAAACCTTTTCATTGTCCCCCTGGCCAGTTTAGCACCCTGTGGCATGCTCACAATTCATGACTATTCTGGGCTGACCAGAAAGCTGGGTCTCCAGCCAAAGACCCTGTAGACAGGCAGACAGCTCTGAAGTCCCAGAGTTGCAGTGCCTACCTAGTTCTCTTTCTTTTTCTTTCCTCTACAACCTTGCAAATGCCTTGTGCTGGGTTCCTCTTCTCCCGGCAGACACAGTCCTCATCACTAGATGTTCTGCACCCTACTGCAGAAGAAGCAGTTGTCAGCCTTCCTGAAAGCAGGTGCAGCCACGCTCTCCTCCTGCAGCCCTGCTGACAAGCAGCCAACCTCTAAAGACTCTCCTCCTTCCTTGATGCTGCTGTCCACATGCCCTCATACTGTCACTGGCCACCCTACCCTTGCCATAAATTGTCATTGTCTTCCTGGAAAACTGGGATTGGACAATGCCTGACCTCCAGGGCACCAAACTGAGAAGCTGAGGCTGCCTGTCCTTCAGCTACGTGGCTGAAGGACATGCATTCATCTCACAACACTACCGGCAATTTTCACAGTCTCCCTGTGCTCCAACATCTTTCAGTGCAGACTTTGTTTACCTCTTTTCAGGCCCTTTTCTTTCCTTGCAGACTTTCCACTCTTTTCAAACATCTTCCTCAGTGCATACACCTCATCCGGCCCCACCAGCCTCTCCCTTGTATCCCAGAGGGAGTGTTTAGCTGGGTTTTGCACCTTTGTCCTCACGAAATCCCTGCTCTTTTCTACATTTGCATGCTCAGGTTCCCAAATCTGCCCAGCTGCAGTAACTAGTTCTCCTCAGCGTGTCCTGATTTGTGCTTGTTCACAGCCACAGCCACCAATCTTCTCCTATTGATCATCCCATTTACTCAAAATGGCATTGACTCATGCTGAAGTTATTTTCTCAGAGAGATCTTCTAAAAACAGCCTATTTTTCAGGAACAGGTACAAAAAACCTCATCAGCTCACTTCATGCTGTGATCTGGTGAGGAGATATGCAAGATGTCACATTCAAGGATATCTGGAATGACCATCGCAGACAAGACTGTGATTTGTAACACCATTACCCCTCCAAACAGTTACTCTTCCTGGAAGAATTTATCTCCTGGGGCTTTTTCTTCACCTTAGTCTGGCTGGGAGATCTGCTACAGAGAGCAGATCTTAAAGAGCTGGCAGAAGTCTTAGTGAGAATTCTCTCCATGATTTTTCAATGCTCTTGGGAGTCTGGGGAGGTCCCAACTGACTGGAAGCAGGCAAATGTTGTTCCGATTTTCAAGAAGGGCAACAGAAATGACCCTGCTAACTCCAGGCCTGTCAGTCTCACTTCTGTGCCTGGTAAAATTATATGAAGTTTAACAAGGGCAGGTGCTGGGTTATGCACTTGGGAAGGGGCAACCTGGAAACAACCTAGAGACTGGGGAATGAGAGGCTGGAGAGCAGCACTGCAGAGAGGGATCTGGGAGTTTTGATCAATGATAAGTTGAATATGAGTCAGCGGTGTGCACTGACAGCCAGAAGGGCCAACAAGGTCATGGGGTGCATCAAGCACTCCATTGCTAGCCAACTGAGAGAGGAGCTAGTCCCACTTTATGCAGCTCTGGTGCAGCCTCACCTGGATCATTGTGTGCAGTTTTGGGCACCACAATAGAAGAGAGATCTGAAGTTGTTGGAGGGCGTCCAGAGGAGGGCCATAAAGGTGGTGAAGGGCTTGGAGGGGAAGTCATATGAGGAAAGGCTGGAATCACTTAGTCTGTTCAGCCTGGAGAAGACTGAGGGGAGATGTCATTGCAGTTTATAACTTCCTCACCAGAGAGGGAGGGGTGGGTGCTGACCTCTTCTCTCTGGTGACCAGCAACAGGACCTGGGGGAACATCATGAAGCTGTGNGGAACAGCATGAAGCTGTGCAGGGGGAAATTCAGGTTGAATGTTAGGAAGAGGTTCTTCACCCAGAGAGGGGTGGAGCATTGGAACAGGCTCCCCAGGGAGGCTGTCATGGCACCAACTCTCATGGAGTTCAAGAAGCACTTGGACAATGCTCTTAGACACATAGTGTGACTTTGAGATTGTCCTGTGCTTAAATAGGAGTTGGACTTGATGATCCTTGTGGGTCCCTTCCAACTCAGGATATTCTGTTATTCTGTGACAGGCTCCCAGCACTATCTGGGCTCAGTTTAAGGAGGATAGGGAACTGCTTGAAAGAGTCCAGAACACGTGGCACAGAGCCATGAAGATGATTAAGGAGGTGGAACATCTTCCTTATGAGGAAAGGCTGAGGGAGCTGGGTCTCTTTAGCTTGGAGAAGGGGAGACTAAGGGGTGACCTCATCTATGCTTTTAAATATGTGAAGGGTGGGTGTCGGGAGGATGGGGTCAGGCTCTTCTCAGTGAAGCCCAGTGACAGGACAAGGGGCAATGGCTGTAAGCTGAAGCATAAGAGGTTCCATGTTAATATAAGGAAGAATTTTTTCCCAGTTGAGGTGCCAAAGCACTGGCACAGACTGCCCAGAGAGGCTGTGGAGTCTCATTCTATGGAGGTGTTCAAAACCCTTCTGGACATGTCTGTGTGTGACCTGGTCTGGGGAATCCTGCTGCGGCAGGGGGGTTGGACTAGATGATCTTTCGAGGTCCCTTCCAGCTCCTAACATTCTGTGATTGTGTGATTCTGTGATTCTGTGACTTTCCTTTCCCTCCTTCTCAGGGCAATTTAGATCCAGGAAGATCTTTTGGTGGTGACTTTCAACATCTTGTGCTGTGCTTGTTATGTTCATAGAATCATAGAATGGCTCAGGTTGGAAGGGACCTTAAAGATCATTTAGTTCCAACCCCCCTGCCATGGGCAGGGGTGCCAATCATTAGACCAGGTTGTCCAGGGCCACATCCAGCCTGGCCTTGAACACCGCCAAGGATGGGGCATCCACAACCCCTCTGGGCAACCTGTTCCAGTGCCTAACCACCCTCCTGGTAAAGAAATTCCTCTGAATCTCCAACTTAAATTTCCCCTCTTGCAGCTTGTAACCATTTCCCCTTGTCTTATCACAGTTTGAGAACCTAAAAAGTCTCTCCCCTTCTATCCTATAATCCCCCTTTAGGTACTGGAAGGCAGCTATGAGATCCACTCAAAGCCTTCTCTTTTTAAGGCTGAACAACCCCAACTGTTTCAGCCTTTCCTCGTAGGGGAGGTCCTCCAGTCCTCTAATCATCTTTGTGGCCCTCCTCTGGACTTGCTCTAACAGGTCCACATCTTTTTTATGCTGAGGAGCCCAGAACTGGGGCCTCACGAGGGCAGAGTAGAGGGGGAGAATCACCTCCCTAGACCTGCTGGTCACACCTCTCCTGATGCAGCCCAGGATGCGGTTGGCTTTCTGGGCTGCAAATATACATTGCTGGCTCATATCCAGCTTTCCATCTATCGTGACCCCCAAGTCCTTCTCTGCACGACTGCTTTCAATGAGTTCCTCACCCAGTCTGTACTCATAGCCGGGATTACTCCTACCCTAGTGCAGGACCTTACATTTAGATTTATTAAACNACCGCTGCAGTCACTCCATCATAGAAGGCCACCAGATTGGTCAGGCACAACTTGCCCTTAGTGAATCCGTGTTGACTACTCAGTATCACCTCGTTTTCTTGTATGTGCCTTAACATCATTTCCACTACTATTCGCTCCATGACCTTCCCAGGCACAGAGGTGGGGCTCACTGGCCTGTAGTTCCCTGGGTCGTCTTTTTTACCCTTTTTAAAAATGAGGGTGATGTTACCCTTCCTCCAGTCCCCCGGGACTTCACCTGACCTCCATGACTTACTGAATATGATGGAGAATGGTTTTGCAACAATGTCAGCCAATTCCCTCAGGACTCTAGGATGAATGTTATCAGGGCCCATAGACTTATTTTGGTCAAGCTTCCACAGGTAGTGCTGAACCTGTTCCTCACATACAGTGAGAGGTCCCTCACTCTCCCAACACTTGTCCGAGGTGTTTCCTCCATACCTCTCGTTCTTACCCTCTCCTCCTGTGACCCTCTATTGCCTCTGCTTTGATCACACCAGCTGTTTCTCTGACCTCTAAGAACTGTTGCTGCCATGGGTAGCTCCATGTTGTAATTCAAGCTCCTGCATACCAGCTTGGCATGAGGCCACAGTTGTTTGTGTTATTTCCCATGGGCCATCTGCTTTCCCTGAGCCAAAGCAGATATCAGTCATTTCTGCCTGTCCTTTCTGCTCTTATCCTTACAGGTGCTTCCCTTCCCTCTGTGGTTATGCTCTTGTTTACCAGCTCCTACTCTTCCAGCACATCCCAAAGCAAGGTGGAGAGTACATGCCGCTCTTTTGATCTCCATTCCCTTTGTGTTTCCAAGCCTGGCATCAGATCCCTGAAGGTTTCCCCCCTCCCACTGGCTTGCCTCCTTACCTTAGGCTGACTGCTTCTCCCTCCCTCCCTGCTCATACACCCACCCCAGCTGCTGGACACCAGGACAAATTCACAGCCTGTCCCTGAATCTCTGTGTTGTGAAGCACATCCCTAGTGTTGTGGGTACGTCCATGTTCCCTCTTGGAGGAAGCCTGCAATATCATTTAAGGATGCTCAAATCTTCTAAGCCTGGCTTCCACCTCCTCTTTGCTCCTGGCAGATGCTCCCACTCTTCTTGCTGGAATCAGCTAGTGACAGCTCTGTCATCACCAACAGCTTTTTGCAGGCTTGCATGAATCTCTCATCATCTTCTTACTGCTCTTCCTGTGGATTCAGTAGGTTTTGGTTCACACTCAAAATCTTCTGTATCTCATCTTTGTTTATCTCTGAGTTCCAGTTTCTCATTAGATTCAGAGTTTTCCCCTTTTTCTGCAGGCTAGTCTCTCTGCTTTTTCTTGCCACCCTCAAACCTGTTTGAACTACACTGTAACCTTCACGTGTCTTTTTGGTCCTCCTGTGATCTCCCAGAGGTCCTCCCTTGCATTGCTTTCTAGGTTTGGACATGAGGCTAACAGCCAGTGCAGCAATTGTGAGCAAACACCTTCTTTGTATTGTAACTTTTAAAGGCTTCTCGTTTTCTTTGAGATCTGCTCCCATGGTCTCTGGTGAAGAAAGGAAGCAGGACATCTCTCTGTATCTTCACTAATGATGTAAACGCAGTCTCACTTTGTCTTCAGTAAGGTTTTTGACACCATCTCCCACAGCATCTTCACAGGGAAGAGTTGAAAATGTGGGTTACATGAGTGGACAGTGGTGTGGACTGAAAACTGGCTGAAGAGCAGAGCTCAGAGACTTGTGATCAATGATATGGAGTCCAGTTGGAGGTCTGTAACAAGTGGTGTTTCCCAGGAGTCAGGACTGGGCCCAGTCCTCTTCAATATATTCCTCAATAACCTGTATGAAGGCATAGAGAGTACCCTCAGCAAGTTTGCTGATGACACTGAACTGGGAGGAGTGGCTGAAACACCAGAAGGTTGTGCTGTCATCCAGCATGACCTGGACAGGCTGGAGAGTTGGGCTGAGAAAAAAATCATGAAATTCAGCAAGGGCAAGCGTAGGGTAATGCACCTCAGGAGAAATAAACCCAGGTTAGGGAGTGAGCTGCTGGAAAAAGACCTGGGAGTCCTGATGGACAAGAGGATGACCATGAGCCATCAATGTGCTCTTCTTGTCAAGAACGCCAATGGCATCCTGGGGTGCATCAAGAAGGGTGTGACCAGCAGGTTGAGGAATGTTTTCCTCCCCTTCTGCTCTGCCCTAGTGGGACCACATCTGGAGTACTGTGTCCAGTTCTGGTATCCCCTGTTCAAGAAAGACAAGGAACTCCTAGAGAGGGTACAGAAAAGGGCTACAAAAATGATTAGGAGACTTGCACATCTCTCTTATGGGGAAAGGCTGAAGGAGCTGGATCTGTTTAGTCTGGAGAAGAGAACACAGAGGAAGAATCTGATCAGTGCTTATGAATGCTTAATGAGTGGTGTCAGGAGGATGGGACCAGTCTTTTTTCAGTGGTCCCCAGTGACAGGACAAGAGGTAACAGGCACATACTTGAACATAGGAAGTCCCATCTAAACATTAGGAGGAACTTCTTTACTTTGAGGGTGGCAGAGCACAAGAACAGGCTGCTCAGAGAAGTGTTGGAGTCTCCACCTCTGAAGACATTTGAAGCCCAGCTGGACGCCATCCTGTGCAACTTGCTCTAAGGATGAATTAAGGGCCATTGTGTTGTTGGAAAACCATGACATAGTGGCTGTTACCGAAACTTGGTGGGATGATTCCCATGATTGGAATGTAGGAATAGATGGTTACAAGTTCTTTAGGAAGGATAGGCAGAGGAGGAGGGGAGGAGGTGTTTCCCTCTACATCAATAATCAGCTGGAATCAGTGGAGCTCCACCTAGGGAAGGATGATGAACTGGCTGAGAGAGTATGGGTTAAGATTAAAGGAAAGACAGGTTAAGGTGATGTTACAGTAGGGGTCTGCTACAGGCCACCTGACCGGCAGAGCCAAGTAAATGAGGCCTTCCATAGGCAGACAGAAGTGGCTTCACGCTCACAGGCCCTGGTCCTTGTGGGGGATTTCAACCACCCTGACATCTGCTGGAGGGACAACACTGCAAGTCGCCAGCAATCCAGGATATTCTTGGAATGCATCAATGATAACTTCCTCCTCCAAATGGTAGAGAACCAGCTAGGAAAGATGCTATGCTGGACCTTGTTCTTACCAACAGGGAAGGGCTGGTGACCAACAGAAGGCTTAGGGACAACCTTGGCTGCAGAGACCATGAAGCACTAGAATTCAAGATCCTCAGGGCATCTAGGAGGATATATTCTAAGTTCATGACCCTGGACTTTGGGTATGCCGAATTTGATTGCTTCAGGGATCTGATGGCCAAAGTACCACAGGACAAAGCCCCAGAGGGAAGGGGGGCCCAGGGCAGCTGGTCAATTTTCAAGGCTCCCCTTCTCCATAACCAGGAGCTAAGAGAAAGGCAGGAAAGAATACTAGGAGACCTGCCTAGATGAACAAGATGCTCCTGGACACACTATCTCATAAAAAGAATCTATATAAGGAGTGGAAGAAGGGTCAACTAGAATGGAGGGCATACAGGGAAGCTGTCTGGAGAGCAAGAGAACTGGTTAGAAAAACTAAAGCTCAGCGGGAATTAAATCTAGCCAGGGAGATCAAGGGGAATAGTAAAAAAACTCTATAAATATATTAATGGAAAAAGGAAGACTAGGGAAGGTGTGGTTCCCCTCAGAAAAGAAACAGGAGAACTGGTGATGAGTGAAATGGAAAAGGCCAAAGTTCTCAATAGCTTCTTTACTTCAGTCTTCACTGGCAAGGGCTCCAGCCACACCGCAGAAGCCAAGGAAGATAATGGCAGGGTCTGGAAGATAGAACTGCCCGTGGTAAGTGAAGATCAGGTTTGTGACCATCTGAAGAATCTGAAAGATCACAAGTCTCTCATGGGTACTGAGAGAATTGGCAGATGAGGTTGCTAAGCCACTCTCTGTTGTGTTTCAAAAGTCATGGCAGTCTGGTGAAGTCCCCACTGGCTGGAAAAGGGGAAACATAACCCCCATTTTCAAAAAGGGGAAGAAGGATGATCCTGCAAACTATAGGCCAGTCAGTCTCACCTCTGTGCCCGGTGAGATCATGGAGCAGATCCCCCTGGAAGCACTGCTGAAGCAGAAGAACAATGAAGAGGTGATTGGATATAATCAACACGGCTTCACCAAGGGTAAACCATGCCTGACAAATCTGGTGGCCTTCTATGAAGAGGTTATGACATCAACAGACAGGGGAAGAGCAACCAACGTCATTTACCTGGACCTGACCAAAGCCTTTGACACTGTCCCACACAACATCCTGGTCTCTAAGCTGGTGGAATATGGGGTCAATGGATGGACCACTCGGTGGATAAGGAATTGGCTCAACGACCACACCCAAAGAGTGGCTGTCAATGATTCATGTCCAGGTGGAGGTCAGTGACAAGTGGAGTCCCTCAAGTACTGGGACCAGTCTTGTTCAACACCTTCATTGGCGACATGGACAGTGGCATCAAGAGCATCCTCTGCAAGTTTGCCAACAACACCAAACTGTGTGGTACGGTTGATATGCTGGAGGGGAGGGATGCCATCCAGAGGGACCTGGACAGGCTGGAGAGGTGGGCCCATGCCAACCTCATGAAGTTCAACAAGACAAAGTGCAAGTATGCCCCCATTCTAGTTGTCCCTTCTTTCACTCCTTAAATAGATTCTTTTTATGAGATACTGTGTCCAGAAGCGTCTTGTTCATCCTACATCTGGGTCGGGGTAATCCCAAACACCGATATAGACTGGGCTAAGACTGGCTTGAGAGCAGCCCTGTGGAAAGAGACTTGGGGGGGCTGGTGGATGAGAAGCTCAACATGAGCTGCCAGTGTGAGCTTGCAGCCCACAGGCCAACCGTATCCTGGGCTGCATCAAGAGGAGCATGGCCAGCAGGTGGAGGGAGGTGATTCTCCCCCTCTACTCTGCTCTCTTGAGACCCCAGCTGGAATATTGCATCCAGTTCTGGAGCCCCTGTTCCAAGAGGGATATGAAAGTGCTAGGGCAAGTCTAGAGAAGGGCCAGGAGAATGATCAGAGGACTGTAGCACCTCTCCTACAAGGACAGGCTGGGAGAGTTGGGGTTGTTCAGTCTGGAGAAGAGAAGGCTCCAAGGAGACCTTCGTGTGGCCTTCCAGTATCTGAAGGGGGCTACAAGAAAGCTGGTGAGGGACTGTTTAAGAGGTCAGGTAGTGATAGAACCAGGGGAAATGGGTGTAAGCTAGAGGCGGGTAGATTTGGATTAGCTATTAGGAGGAAGTTCTTCACCATGAGGGTGGTGAGACAGTGGAACAGGTTGCCCAGAGAGGTTTTGGAAGCCTTGTCCCTGGAAGCTTTTACAACAAGGCTGGATGGGGCTCTGGGCAACCTGATCTAGTGGAAGGTGTTCCTGCCAGGCAGGGGGGTTGGAACTAGATGATCTTTAAGGTCCCTTCCAACTCTGACAATTCTATGATTCTAAGTGAACTTGCTCTGACAGGGGTGTTGGACTAGATGATCTCGAGAGGTCCCTTACAACCCTAACATTCTTTGACTCAGTGTGACCTCATGAAGGGCTGCAGCTGTTCAGCAAGACAGGGTCCAACCTGTCACATTTTGCACTTCAGTTGCAGCCCAGAGAACCTGGAGGGGGGAAAGGAGCTGCTCTTATGCACTCCCATTTAACAATCCCTAGAGTCCTTACTAACCACAGTGGTGAGGTCTCGGCTCTCTGTTGTGTCCTTCAGGTGACACAGAATCGGGGCTTGCCTTGAGAATTGAAACCCCATGTGCTGCGACCTGCCACCTGCCCCCACAGATGTGTCCTACACTAAGCCTGTGGAGCAAGGTATGAAGAGTGCCAGGACAGTGGCACAGATTCAGTTCACAGAGCAGCACACTGAAAGGCTGGTTGATGCCCCATGGCAGGGGTGAGTTCTGCTTCCCTGTAGGTGAGTCCCAAACCCCTGCAGTAGGGAAATCTCGGCAGACTCACCACGTTCCTTCTCTTGGAGTTTTCCAGAGCCTACAGAGTAAGGGTGACCCTCTGCCTGTGCTCCTCACTTTTTTACCTGGTGACAGTACTGGAGAACCTGCTTATCACGACCCTCATCTGGATTCACACCACACCTGAACTCTCCCATATGTTCTTCCTGGGTCATCTCTCCTTCCTGGACATCTGCTAGCCCTCCAACACCCTCTCTAAGAACCTTGGTGACTCCTCGCCACAGAAGTCCGCCTCCTTTGTGGGCTGCATCATGCAGTTCTACTCCTTCCTTTGCTTTGAGGGCTCTAAGTGCATGCTCCTGGCTGCTACTGTTTATGATTGGTATCCAGCTATCTGCCACCCCTTCACTAGCCAGTGCTCATGAAAAAGATGTGCCACTGCTTAGTGGCCATTTCATGGCTGAGCAGCTCCTTCTCCTCTCTGATCTAGCTGTTCCTCACAGCCGACTTGCCCTTTCACATGTCCAACATGATCAACCAGTTGTTCTGCAAGATGTCCTTGCTGAAGGCCTCCTGTGGCCCTGACGCTCCTCTCAACAAGGCTGCATTTTGTGCTTTACCTGAGACTATTGCCACGGACTCTTTCCTCCTTAATCTCATGTTATATGTTCACATCATAAGGGCTCTCCTCCAGAAGGGAGCAGTGATGCAGATGGTCTTTGCCAGCAGCACCTCCAACCTCACCGTGGTGTCCCTGTTCTTTGGCAGTGGGGCAGTTGATGCCTCATTTCAGTGGCTCCAAGGAGATGGAACAAGGTCCTTGCCCTACTCTAAGCCATTGTGACCCACATGCTCAACTCCATCATCTTCAGCTTGAGAAAAGCCAACGTCAGAAGGGGCCATTGAGAAAGCCCTACACAGGAGAGTGTTACAGATATCCACCAAGGGTGCAGGCATTGCCATGGAGTAACCACAACAGACATGTGGCTCTTGATGACCTAACACACATGGAAGGATCTGGGGCTCCTGGTTGGGTGGTGCTGGGTGGTGTTGTGGGAGTCACAGCCAGCAGCTCCTTGCTCTCCCTCACCAACACACCCAATGCTCAGACCTGTTATTGCCCAGTGAGACTAAGGGGATGGATACCTAATTCATAGCATTGTCTGATGTTGTGTCTGAAAGCCCCTAGGACAGTTGACTTGAACAGGCAGTGCCAGCTTCAGAAAGCCCAGCTCATGCAGGGTACGGTCCTGGGCAGGTGAGCTGTGTCTCGTCCCATCCCAGCAGCCGGGCACTGTCCTGGTGTGGAGTACTGCAGAGTTCTTTACCTTCTCAGAGCAGCGGCTGAAGGATGGCATGTAACATCCTCTAGACAGCTGAATAGACTAGGAGGGGGTTTAGTGAAATTGCTAACTGGTTGGCCACAGGAGTTCTCCTATAAGTAATTCCGGGTATGTTTTTACTAAGAAATAGGCATTGCCTATGTAAAGAATCTGTACTGGCTGGTGCACACTGCCTTTGAAACAATGGTGCGCTTGGTAAGCATGACTTTCCTTAATCATTTATCTGTGCCAGGGCTTTGTCAGGCTTTCTGGAAAGAGCTTTTATTCCCAAGCAGAGCCTCTTTTGAGGTGAAACACTGTGCAAAGCGCAGCAGTAATGCTCAGCTATTTGCATATCCTGTTAAGTGGTGGATAATCTTGTCTGGGCTGGACTTGCAGATACTGCAGAGCCGGATGTCTTTCTCTTAATGTAATAAAATATGTATAAGTAGGAAAACCATTGTCGGGGATTGATCTTCATAGTGTCAGAAGTCAAAGTTAATCCTGAGAATGGAAAGCTCCTTCCAAATGGAAAATGGTAGTGATAAGGCAGAAGTGTGGGTGGGAGACTCAGATTGACCTGGCCTATGACACTCCTTCAGGAGCAGAAGGTGTTACTTGGTGGTAGTAAACAAAGACAAGTGAAAGGATGCTATGAGCACTGCTCAATGTGTGCAAAAGGACATGTCAACAGCCACAGCAAAATATGTCCTCCTTGGACCTTGGCCAAATGCTGGGTTGGGATTTCTTTACAGGTGAGACTCTGTAAGGCTCCTACTTAGCAGAAATTATGGAAACTTCTTTCCTATGATTGGAAACATCCATATTCCTGAGGGAGCCAAGAATTTCCCAGTAGGAACCCAACGTGCCTTATCCTGCTGAGGAGAGCATGCAACTTGTCCTCCCAGAGCAAACACATAGGGCCAGTTGGAGAATCCAGTGGTCAGAAAATCAACAACATCAGCAGCTCCTTTGGACATGAAACAGGAATTTCACCTTCACTGGCTCAGCTCTTACTGGGTTTGCCTTTGCTCAGACCCATTGCTGGTTCCCAGCTGTTTGCCACCACTGCCTTATAGTTGCTCCTGGCCACAGCTGCAATGTGGACCTGCAGTCCAGGTCAGCTTTATAATTTCTCACTGCTGTAGATCCGGTCTCTGTGGTTCTTGCCCCTCACCAGGAACCAACTCGTGGCCCTGACTCTGACAGGGGGAACCTGCAGCACTTATGGGACTTTGGAGAACCCACAGTGGGCCAAGGGCACAAACAGCCCTATCCAGGGTGTACAGCACTGGCAGGGCCAGGGACGCTACAGTATCCAGAGACCTGCCCCAGCCCAGGGGACAAGGGGTCCTGGACAGACCCTGCCCTAGAAGTGCTAAACCCTGGCTGTGCAATGCACAAGGGCAGCTGTGACTGGGAGCATCAGTTCCCTGGGTGCAGCTGGAGGTGCTGGGTCTCATGACACATAGGGAAGGGCCTGCTAGGCCCTGAGCTTGGCCTCCCTTGTCACTTGGTGACAAGGACAACACAGGGCAGAAGAGGAACATGGCTCCTTCAGAGTGTACTAAAATCATTGAGATTATTAGAGATTCATATGAGCATAAATGGGACCAGTTTGTCCAGTAACCCTTCAGTTTAGCCCAGTATTAATCCCTCTAACTCCACCTTCCTTCAGGGCAAAAAGCACCTGGTTAAACATGTGGTCACTGGCCCTGATGCGGACACTTGCTCCAGTTATCCAGCACCATCACCTGGAGCTCTTGCTGGTTGCAGATGTGAATGTTAGAATTGAGATATAGTTAATTAATACTGAGGTCCAGCAGAGTAGAGAGCAAGGAAAATGCAGGGTTTTTCCCTTGGAAGTAAACTCCAGATTGCTGTCAGGAGTGAAAGGAAATCAGGAAGAAAGAAAATTTTAAGATATACCATTTCTTCTGGATGCAGTTGACAAAGCTGTAGAGCGTTTACTCCTACAGCTGGCCCCATGCTATACTATCACCCCTCTCTGCCTGCACCTTCCTCCGCAGCCTTGGTGGCAGCGAGAGCCACGGGCCGGTTGGCAGCCCCTGCCAAAGCCCAGCCCAGCATTCCCGGGATACTGCACGCCCAGCCTCTCACTCTCAGCAAACCTTGGAAAGCCACAGAGCAGGCTGACAGCCTGCCAGGGCACCGCTGATGCTCTAACGGGGCTCCTGCCGCGACCACCATCGGCTGGGTCTGAGCCCAGCCACATGGCAGGGCACCGGTCGTGGGAATCTCTCCACCGAGAATTAGGGACAGAAAAGGCAGCACATGTCAGCCAGCAGGATCCCGGACAGCACGTCCCGTTGAACATCATGTCGTCTTGCTCGTGCCAAAGTCTTGTGTCTGTGCCTGGAGCATGGGGCTGGAGATTGGATGTCTGTATTTTGTGAAGCTGACTGCCTCGGAACTCCTGACACCACAGCAGGGGACAGCCCTGGGCAGGGATGCTGGGGATGATAACCTGGGATCCCTGTCAAACACAGCATGACTGGAGTGTTCATGGGCTATCCCTGGAGCTGGCGCCTCTGGAGGCACACCTCCATCTATCTCCTGCTGTCCCGCAACCAGCTGTGATGTTCATGTTCCAAGGAGGACCCAAGGCTTGGAAAACAAAGCCTACAGGCAGGATACTACCCAGTGAGCAGTGTGAGGAGGGTCCAGAAGGGAACTCGCCTCCTAGGGACCCGGGGACGTGACTGTGACTGTGATGGGAAGGGGTGTTTTGGGCATGCACAGCTCCATCCAAGGGTAGTGGTAGCAGCTGAGGTCTGAAAAACCCAGTGCTCGCAGACAGGTTAGGCAGCTGCCTGGCAAGCTGGGATGTGCCACTTCCTGCTATCAGCCTAGGCATTGCCTCAGCAGCCACACGACCCACATGTGGGATTTCCCAGCCTCTAATCCCAAGTTTATGCCATTCCTGTGTGACTGGGACATAGATTCACAGAATCATTTAGGTTGGAAAAGACCTTTAAGACCATCTACCTCTACCTAGCCCCTACTCCCACTCTGCAATGCCCTGTTCCTTTGCCAGCCTATTATGCCTGGTTTCTCCTTCAGCTTATCTCTTCTATCATTCCCATTTCTCCTTAAACACTTTTCATTCCTTGAGAAAATAGAATCATAGAATTGTTTAGATTGGAAAAGACCTTTCTCATCATTGAGTCAATCTATTAACCACTAAACCACATCCCTCAGTCTCATATCTACATGGATAGTAACTCCGCCACTTTCCTGGGCAGCCTGTTCCAGGGCTTGACAACACTTTTTATGTCCCAACGTCCGACCTAAACCTCCCTTGGCACAACTTGAGGCTGTTTCCTCTTGTCCTATTGCTTGTTCCTTGGGAAAAGAGACCAATTCCCACATGGCTCCAACCTCCTTTCAGGGAGTTGTAAAGAGAGAGAGCAGGTCTCTCATGAACCTCCTTTTCTCCAGACTAAACCACGCCAGTTCTCTCAGCTGCTCCTCACAATACTTGTGCTCTAGACCCTTCACCGTCCTTCTCTGGACACACTTGCAGAATCTCAAAGTCCTTCATGGAGTGAGAAGCCCAAACCCGAGCCCAGGATTCGAGGTGTGGCTAAGATGATGAGGAACCACTGCGGGGACGAAGATGCTGNGCCCGGGCCCCCCCCCCCGCCGCTCCCGCAGCCGTCACCGCCCCCCCACGCCGGTGCCGGTGGAGGATGGTGGCGGCTCGGAGTGCTGCTGTTCGCCGCGGAGCGTTGCTGCTGCTGCTGGCCGCCCTCGGGGCCTGCCGCCTGCGCCTCGCCCATGCCGGTGAGTTCGTGTCCGCGACCTCCTTCCCGTGTCCGCGACCCACCCCCTCCACATCTCTCCTGGGAAGGGGGTCTAGGATGCTGCCGCGGCTCGGGGGCCGCTCGGCATCCTTCTCCCGGGAGCGTGCTCCGCGCTGCCTGAAAGCAAGGGGGAAAGGGGCTCCTGCCGGCCCCACGCACGCCCCGGAGGGTTTCGCCCACCCCCGCCCTGAGACCGGCAGCGCCATCGCCCTTCCCCCGCCGCAGGCACTGGAGCAGGCAGCGAGTGGCAGCAGCTTGGGGTGGCAGGAGGGACCCACAGATATGGGGCCTGATGCTGGAGCGAGATGAGAACATGGATCTCGGGGAGCGGCCCTACGCTGTGGCTCTCGTGAAGCACTTTCACTAGGGAAAAGGAAAACAGAACCAAAACCGGGCAAACAAACCAGAACCCTTCTAGTAAAGCTGCGGTGGTGGCCAAGCCGTCTTAGGGAGTCATCAGGGGCTGTGCCAGGCCGCCACTGCCCTGTGTGCTCACCTGCCCCAAGTCGCTCCCTCGAGGGAGCAGCACCAACACCAGCATCATCGTGCTGCGGGGCAGAATCGGTGACAGAGGCATTTCTTCTCTCCCCTCGGGCAGAAAAATCGCGTGGCTTTCATTTCCCTTTCAGTAGCAACGCCTTTGGCCTTCTTTGTGTTTTCTTAACGGTTGTTTTGGCAGTTTAGGGTTTGGTTTTGATTTGGTTTTTTTATAGTTTTGGGGTCTGGGTTGATGCATTTTCCCTCCCCGTAGGTCTGGCCCTGGATATGTGCGGTGTCCCCTCACTCTGTGCCCCCTGCCATGATGAGCATAAACACCACCCCTCCAAAAAGCCCCAACCAGCCCCAAGCTTTGCTGCTTGTAGGGAAATCAGGGGGCTGCCCACCTCTGCCCGTACCTCTGCCCACCTCAGCAGGGAGGTGGGTGTGCCTGCCCTCAGGACAGCACGTTTCTGGGCAGGTGCTTTCCACCTGGCTGCCTGTAGAGCCAGGCAGTGCCTCCTCTCTCCCGCCATTGTTTGCAGATCCGATATTGTTCTCCCTCTCCAGCTCACTGGTGGGTGGACACTGGGCAAGCAGCCTGCCTTCAACCGGGGCTGCTGCGGCCTCACTGTGCTCCCAGTGCTCTGGTGGAGATCGAGAAGGTGCATTCGGTTTTTAAATATCCCAGTGGTTCCGTCCATCTGAGTCTTTTCTCCGGTGGGGGTGCTCCTGAACACTCCCTCTTCCCATGTATTGAGGCCAGCGTGGCTTGACCAAGGGTACTAGTGATGCAGGCTGCGATGGAAGGAAGGAGATCTGAGTGACTCTGATGCAGCCACTGGTAATCTAGCATAATCTCCACTGCCTCTGAGTTCAAGCTGTTTGGGGGGGATAAGGTGTCCTGGCAGTGATGGTGGAGAGGGACCCTTTGAGGGACTGCTCAGGCAGCTGTGCCTTTGGGCTATTGCGGAGAGGGCAGGGAGCAGAGTTTACCCTTCTCCTCCCTTCCCAACCCTGGGGGACTGCTGGAGATGAGGCAAGGGGCCTCACTCCACCTGCCACAACCTGCTCTGGGATGGGTTATTGCACACTCAAGGCACAGGCAGGGTTGGGATTCTCAGCTCAAACTCTTTCCCCCAGGTGAAGGCTGGGGATAGTTTCTTTGCGCCATTTCCAGTCACATCATCATCGTACTTCCTGGGAATGCTGATGGCAACATCCCACTGCTGGGAGGTCAAGTTTGTGTGGAGTGTGGGGAGCTCTGGGCTGGTTTCTCCTAGGGTTGGCTGGAGAACCTGGAGGAGCATCCCTGGGATACTGGCCAGGGAAAGAAGTCACTCTCCTGTGCCAGTAGCTCTCCTTCCTCAGTGCAATGGGACAGAGGAAATACTGAGTTTCTTCCTGTTATATAATTTCCCTCACTGGGTGGATGGGACAGAGCTCGTCTTTCTCTGGGGGTGGATGCAAGGTAGAGGTGGCAGGACCAAAGGCAGATCCCACTCTGAGGTATGCCAGTGAGGCTGGTTCCTGGAGAGGAGAGAGCCAGGGGAGAAGGTCCTGGATCACCATACCCACATACTCCTGTGTCTCCAGCTTCAGCAAAGCTTCTTAAAATGAGGGCTATCATCTCCTCCTCCCCACCTTCATCTGCCAGTGCTGTAACCCTGAGGCCCCTGCAATAGATGCCATCTCCCAGCAGATAGCTGTGCAGCCAGCACATGGCACAGTGACATCCTTGTCTCGCTAAGGGTGATCTGAGCTGGAGAGAGGGTAGCAGCTGTTTTTGGAGGTGATGCTACTGTGTAGTTTTGGTTGGTGCTCCTTAGCTGTGTTTTTTCCACACCTGTCTATCCAACGCACACAGCTTTGAGCAGAAACACTTAATCGCTTCATTTTCTGGCTGCATTTCCTGGAGCATTAACGAGAATCAGACTTCTCACCCCTTCTTGAGTAATTTGGTTGCCAAATTGCATCTATTACTATTGTTATAAACAAAAAAAGGTTTTCCAAGTGGGATGGCGGGCAAGATCCTCTTTTTTCAATAAGCCTGAAAATGATGTCGCTGCTGCTGCAGCCAGCACTTTGCATCAGGAATACCCAGAGCAAAAAAAGCAAATGGTCCTTTCTAGTCCAAGTGACCCATTTGGCCATGTGTGAACTGTGAGCTCCTTGCTGCCTTTCCTGCTTGTGCTGCTGCTCTGGGATGTGGGTGGGAGCATGGATGCTGGTGCTGATATCAGCTGCCCCAGCTCTGTGGTGACACAGGGACTTCTCAAGGACCGTTGCTGGGCACAGCAAGGCAGGAGCCATCCCCTATGTAGTCCTCATTGTTCAGCCATCGATGGAATTGTCTATCTCTTGCTTTTTATTTGCCTACTTTGCAGTCACCATGGTGGAGAGGGAGTCACAATGGGATTGGGGCGCAGTGTAGTCCCTGGGGACCATCATCCCAAATGCTGAAGCTGGGCCAGCTCCAAGCCCCTCTTGGGAGCATCGCAGTGGTGCCTGCTGCCGCACTTGTGCACTTGCAAGGGCCTGGCTGCTCTGCCAAGCTTTCTGGGGCTGTGGTAGCGTGTGAGCAAGGAGGTCATAAAGCCCTCTGGCATTATGCAGGTTGTCTGCAGAAAGCAAATACTTCCAGCCCCACCCTTTTTTTTTGGGACACAGAGAGTTGTCTTGAGTCCTCTTAGTAGGAGGGGCAGTGGCGGGCAACAGTCCTGCTCAGTGGCCTACAGCCACCCTGTCTCTTCAAGCCCCCCTGCAGCTGCACGTCAGGGTGTCTTCTGCCACACCACTGCAGAGCCTTTCCCATGTGGCAGCCAGGGTACTGCTCCCCCTGAGCTGCACCTTGCTCTTGAGTTTAATTTTCTGTGCAGCTTAGTTCTTGGAGATAACATTCCCCCCACTTTCTCTGGGGTTACATTTGCTCAGATGGCTCCCACTGGGACAAATGAGCCCTCGTGGGTAGGAGAGGTGTGGGGGAGCTGGAGACATGGTGCAAAGAATCCTATGGGGCTCCACAGGTCAGTACCTGTGCCAGGGACCTGGGCAGACTCTGTCCACAGGCTTGAGGAGAAAGAATGGCTGGGAAGAGGCCCCTGATCTCCATGATCCCAATCCTGATGTGGTCAGCATCAAGGAAGAGTTTATGGAAGAGATGCAGCGCAAGTCCCTCTTCTCCTTTTGCTGCAGCTTGCTGGGAGCCCACAAACCTGTGTGTGCCCCAGAAGTGCCTTCTAGGTGCTGGCATGGGGAGAGCTGGAGCTCGGGGTGAGGAGGCCATGGTTCCAGAGCCTGGGAGATGCTGTGGTTATGCTGTGCAGGGTCAGGCCTTTTGGATCTGCAATTTTCCAGGCAGCTCTGGGCTTGGGTTTTGGGATCCACAGGTGGTCTCGAGGGTCTGAAGCAGGACCCTGACCTGGCCCCATGGCTGCGCTGCCTGGGGAGGTTCCCTGGGGCTACCATGGCCCTGCAGAGCCACCCCCTCCCCACGGACCCCTCAATCCCCATCGATGCTTCAGTCCTTCCCACAGTGCAAAGGAGAAGATGGGTCTGAGATGCTTGCCTGAAACAACTCTTCTGGGCCATGGGGGTATTAAGGGAGGTAATCAGCTTAGCTCTGCCGTATGCTTATGGGGGACACTGGGGACAGGAGGGATGACAGCGTGAAAGGAGCAATGGGGACAGGGAGAATGATAGTGCTGGGTCTAGAGCATTGATGGGGATAATGGAGGTAGGAGGGGTGCCAGGGACAGGAGGGGTGACAGTGTGTCAAGATCAATGGGAACAAGAGGGATCATGGGAGTGGCTGAAGCAAGGGAGTTGATGGGAATGTTGGGGATAGGAGGGGTTATGGGGATGGTGAGGACAGGAGAGGATGTGTGATGGGGGTGCCAGGGGCAGGAAGAGTGGCCTCTCCCCAGGCACAAGGTCCCTGTGCACGGGGGACAGGAGCTGCCATGGGTCCCATCCCTTCATTAATTCCATAAACACAGTGCCCTAGTCCCCATGGGGGCTCTGGGTCTGGTCTGCAATAGGTGCAGTGGCTCTCCCAGGCCAGTTGCCCCCCAAAACCCCTCCTGCTGCTGCCAGTGCCAGAGCATCTTCTGTTTGGGCTTTACCGACCGCCATTGCCGTGGAGGTGATCAGAGCACTGAATGGCAGCAGCAGGCCTATAATTAACTGCTTCATGAGGTAACGATAATTGCAACGGGAAGAAACTGGCCGTTAAGTGCCTGGAGCGCACTTTGAATTGGAGGAAGGAAATGCAGCCGGAGCAGGTCCCAGTCCCTGCCTGTTCCCTTACCGGACTACCAGAGCACTGCAGGCTGGCATCTGCCTACCCTAACCAGTGCAGTCCATGGTATGTTGCTGGGGTCTCTTCTGCTTGGATAGAGGGGGCAAAGCCTTTGTGAGAGGGAGGTTTGCTCTTTGGTGGGAGGACTCATCACTTCAGGAGAGGTGACATGTCGGCTGGCATGTTGGTGGGGTCCCTGGCTCATCACAGCATGGGGTGCCCCAGGCTCCTGGCCTCTGTTCGCTTCTTGCAGAAAGGAGATGGGGACAGAGGCAGAGGGCAAAAAGTGGGGAAGGCACTGCTTTTGCTGTGCGCCCACAGCACCCATGTGTGCTGCCTGGCTCAGCTGGAGGGCTGCAGAGGAGCGCTCCTGGGGAGCCTGCCTTTCTCACATATGGGAGGAGCAGCTCTGCCATGGGGAGCTCATCGTTTCGCATCTGTTCAGGATTATTTCCCAGCCATCCGCTAAGTCAGGAGAGCGGGCGGCCCCGTTAAGCTGCTGGTAACATGATGCATCCTGCAGCCTTAATTCTTGGCTTGCTGGCTGAAAAAGAGAGGGTTTTTTTGAGCTGGCCACCTCCTATGGTGGATAAAACCCAGAAGAAATTTCTGGGTCCAGCTGTTCCAGCACCAGCTGCAGCCCTTTTCCAGGAGCCCCAGGATGCTGCACTCACAAGCAGTTGTGCATCCCATGGCTCCCCCAGTTTCTGGGCTCATGGGCTCCCCCCACCCCCGAGTTTCTGGGCTCTCTGCCCCAGCAGGATGCAGTGTCCTACAGGTCTTTATCACTGGTGTTGACTGAGTCAGCATGGGCACAGCCACGGGTGCAGCCTGAGCAGGTGGGGTGGGGTGGCCCCTGCTTTTCCACCTACCTCTGGCCTTGTGTGTCCACAGAGATGTGGGCTGCCTGCCTGGGGGTCCCCACTCGTGATTCGTTAGAAAGCCCTAAGGACCAGCCCCTATAGTCTCCACCACCTGCTGATAACTAGCTGTCCCCCCAAATGAGGGTGATGGGCTGGTGAGAGCATCAAGGCTGATGATAGACATGGTGTGGATGATGAGGGTAGGACAGATGGGACATCAAAGCTGCCTATGCTGCTGCCACTGCCTCTGAGCTGCCTGAAGGTGTTTAATCGGCAAAATCGTGCTGGAGCATCCTTACCAAAGGCTGCAGAATGTCTCCTGGCAGCATGGGACACAGTAAGGTGTGGGAGGGCTTTGGCTTTGCCAAGGAACATCTGGCCCCAGTGGGTACAACAGTGCTTCACCAGGGACCTGCCACTCCATGGTTTGATTCCCAGCCTGGGAGTGGGAGCGTGTGGGAGCATGCAGCTTCTTTCAGCTGTGCTGGAATGGCCATGCTGACCTTGGCAGCTCCTTGGGTGCTTGGCTGAGGGGAGGTGGGCTGCGCTTTTCCACCTCCTCACTGGCAGGAATGGGTCTGCAGGGAGAGCTGAATGGTGACCATGGCTCTGCTCTGCCACAGCTCACCAGGCAGATGGACATCCTGGCAGACAGGGCCATACTGACCGATTGGTGCCTGGTCAGTGTCAGGAGGAGAGAGCTAGACCCCAGTCCTTCCCTCGAGGATGCTTAGGGCTTCCATTGGGTCTGTGCTTAGAGGAGAACTGTAAAACCCCCTGCACTGCAGGGCACAGCCTGTTCCAGTGTGGGCATGGCATGGTTCCAGGGCTGCCCATGCTTTGCACCATGCCAAGCTGTCCTTTGATGTGTCCCAGAGCAGTGTGGGGATGCAAGGAGGTGTCCCATCACTGGGTGAGCTGCCACGCTGTGCACCCAGCCTCAGCACGCGGTGCCCATGCAGGCCCGGCACCATTAACCTTGGCCAATGATGGTTTCACCCATCATTCTGTGCCAAACCTCAAAGCCCAGCCAGTAAAAAATGAATTTAATAAAACCCAACCCCTGCCCCTACCCCAGCCCTGGCAGCCTCTGGGCAGGTACAAAACCCATTGGTATTTGCTTGAGCAAAACCCAATAAATGAGACTGAATGTGGGTGGTTCATGCTGCAAATAATAGTGAGGTGCTTTTTGGCACGGAGCGGCACTGGGGACAGCCTGGCCTCCCCAGTATGGGTGGGCACACACCCAGCCAAGCTGTGGCTGGTGATGCAGAGCCAGCAGCAGGTTTGGGCAAACAGCACCGGGAAAATGGCATATGGCATCTGATTTTCTTTTTAAAAATTATTTCTTCTCTTCCTGAGTATCTGAAGCAAAGCTCTTGTGGCTGCAGACAGCCCTGGCATTGTGGAGTCACGTTGGCATGGTGGGGGGTGCAGAATATCACCTTCCCAGAGCTGCTCTGAGCAGCTGGAAGGGGACAGTGAACTGGAGCCAGAGCTGGCAGTGTCCAGGCATGGTTGGACTTGGGGACTGGGTGGTGTTGCTCTGCTTGATGCGCCATCAGTCACTACAGCACCCATTAGGCTGTGGGATGGGGTGAGGTGTGGCTGGCTCCCATGACAGATGTGTGGAAGTCTGCAGGGTGATGGTGGTCCCCTGTCCCTTGGGGCACATGATGGCCACCATCCTGCATGACACAGGTGATAAGCCATGTCCTTTTCCACCTCGTGGCTCTGCCCAGTCCCTGCTGGGGTCTGGAGCTGCACTTTGCCAGAGGCATTTCCATCCATCCAGATGCCCTTCCCACAGCACCCATTAACCCAGTGCCTCTTCCCTTGGTGTATCAGGTGGGTTGCCAGGGCAGGGAAGAGGGACGTTTCTGGTTAAGGAGTCTGAGTAGCAATGACATGAAATCCTGCTTCTTTGGCCTGTCAGGGAGGGGCTGCCTGATGCTCCCCCATTCTCTAGCCCCAGATCGAAGGAGCAACTTATTTTGGGGTGCTTGTAGACAGCATCTGCTCTACAGCAGACACAGGCTCTGGGGTAATGCCAGTGGATGGGGAGGTGAAGTGTTTGGCATTGGCAAGAGTTTGGCATCCCCCCCACTTCTGGGGAAGTCTGGCTCAGCCCCTCCTGTCCCTCCAAAACGCAGGCATTGAACCTGGAGGGGATCAAGACTCTGGAGCCCATTGTGATGGCCTCAGGGCTGCAGCAGGAAGCTGCCCTTGGCATGACTTCCATCTCCTCTGCCACACAGCCCCACTCTGCCCATCTCACACTCACCATGCTGCCCACACTGCCTGTTATCAGAGCTCCAGCACAGGCAGATGCCCCCACATGCCTGCCAGGGCTTGGGGCTTGAAAGCAGCCAGCAGTGGCATTTTACCCAGGTCATTGCCCATGGTGGCATTTTCTATCATGCCTGGGTAGGGATGTTGCTGGCAGGACTGTCCCCTCAGTGGGAGCGCAGTGCAGCTGAGGTGTTTCTGGGGTGGCCCAGGGGGATGCTGCCAGGGGACACCTCTGTTCCCCAGCCTTCAGCACAGGGCTGCTGGCACTGTCTCTAGTCCATCATGTAAGCCATGCTGTGAACCTGCAGACCGTTGCTGCCTGCATATTTTATCAGTTGAGGCTGGGCCAGGCCTCAGCACCTGCCTGACTGAACCAGAAAAGCTGGAAGTTGGGACCTGAGCCCTGGTGGCCTCAGGGGCAGGAAGCCTGGTGGCACGTGGCCTTTGCCTAGCCAAACCTGCCAAAGCAAAACACAAACAAGCACTTCCAGCTGCAAAGGGCTCTCTGGTGGACAGGAAGGATACTGGAGGGGCCATGAACGTGCTGCATCCTCTGTCACCAGGAGTCCCCAGGAGCACGTGGTGTGGCCAGTGTTCCCCACTCCCAGTGTGTCAGGGTCCCCAGTAGCCCCCCTGTGCTGCCTCTGCACACAGGAGGGGTTTTGTCTGCTGCGTTTTGTCTGCTGAGGTGATGTGAGCAGCTGCAGGCAGTGGTAAGGCTGCCACAGGGGCTGGGGTGCCAGCGGCTGTGGCCAGAAAGAGGGATCACCCTTGGGAGTGTGGCCCTGCCTGAAGCTCAGATCAGCTCTCCCTGCTTTCAGGTGCAAGAAGCTGCAGGGAGGGGAGCGAGCAGGGCTCAGGGCCACCGGCATGGCATCCATCCCGTGGTCAGTGTGTGTCGCCTGTGGTCAATGTGTGCAGCAGGACCAATGCCAGGGCTGGGGCACACACCCTCCATGCCCCTCTCACAGGTCACCCCAAGAATCCAGCCTAGCTTTTGCCGTTACTGTGGCTGCTAGCAGTCGAGGCAGGGACTGCCCAGCTCACCTCCAGGGCATGTCCCTAGGCACAGGGCAAGTGAAGATAGGGTGTTTGGGTGTCTCTGTCTCCCCCTGCCTGTCCCTGCCGCAGGGAGGCTGCGGGGCAGAGAAACCTTGAGGGATGGGGTGTGGTGTGGGGCAGCACTCCTGCCTGCCTGCCTGGGGCTGTCTCCAGCCCTTTTGTAGCCAGGAGGAGTGCCCAGATAGTGCCAGCTCACAGGGAAGCACTGGGAGGACAGGCAGGCTGCAGGCAAGTCCAACAAGCAGGTCCCACATCACCAGGCTGGAGGAGGAGGAATGACCTTGGAGTGGAGCTGGCAAACACCACAGCGCTGTGGGGCCCAGGCGATCTTCTGTGCCCTTGGCCACCGTCATCCCTTGGCTGCAGCCGTGCACTAGAGAGCAGACACCTGCAGCCCTGTTCCCCAGGAGCCTTGACGTCCCTTGTGTGGCCTTATGCCTTGCCTCAGGGGCCATGTCCTTGCTGCTGTGCACAGCCAGACCCCTGGGACAGGCGTGAACTCCATGCCCTTTCCTCCGCTGATGCCCAGTGGGCACTGCCAGCTCATGCTCCTTGCAGTGGGGCCCTGCCACCCAGAAGGCTGGGCGTTGGCAGTGCCAGTGCACAGAATGTAAGCACTGGGATCAGTGTTCAACACTAATTAATTGTCCTCTTACGTTAACTTTTATCTCTCTATCAGTGACAGGGCAGGGGCAGTCCCTCCCTTCCCTGCCACCCGGATGTCCTTCACAGATTTATTTTTGTTCCTTTTTCACATGTATGTTTTGGCACAAGTGTTGAAAGACTGCTTCACCCAGGGCTGTGACTGCCAGCGGCCCCATGCCCTGCCTGGCCATGGCAAGATGCTGCTGAACCCTATGGCACTGAAAGGCGCACAGTATTCCCCTTGCCTCGGGGCCCACTCTGGGTGCCTGGTCTTGTCTGGCCTTCCCCAGGGTGGGTCTTTGGGGCTGAGGCTGTTGTGCTGAGCTTTCCCACCCATAACCCGTCCAGGGAGGGGATACGTGTACACACCTTAGAGCTCACGTGCCAGTTTTTCCTTCTGTGCATAGAGCTGTTCCTGCTCCCCTGTCCCTGGCTCCTGCTCACTCACTGTTTGTCTTTCTGTGCCACCTGCACAATATCTCACTTGCCTGCTGGCCCTGGGCTCAGCCCCTGCATGTATTTCTGCCCTCAAGGAACCAGCCACCTTGCCTTCTCCAGCACTGGCAGCTTGTCCCAGTCCAAAGCCCAGTCCCTTAGGGTGGCAGTAGTAAGGGTCATGACTCCTGGGTGCTAGCATGAACTGTGCTCAGACCCTGGAACCTGGCATGGCACAGAGGTACCCACTCCCACCAGCCCTGACAAGGAACAGCCCCTGGGCTTTGGAGTAGGCTCAGAAAGTGACAAAAACCCACCACACTGCAAAATGCCCACAGTGCAATATGTGCTCGCTAACCAATGATTGATTACACATGGGAAGCTTAATTAGCTCAGTGCTTGCCTGTCTTGCTCTTAATCCCAGCCTGTGACAGCTGGGCAAGCACAGTTCCTTCCTCAAACAGAGATAACAACCTTTTATGCTGGGGTTTATTTAACTGGTTGCTGGGCATTGGCTTGGGGTTGCCCTGAGGTGGCTCTGAGGGTCCCATGGTGCTGAGAGTACAAATGCCAGATGACCCACACTGGAGTGGTTTCTTCCCACTAGTGAACAGCTTTTGCCCATTTTGGGGGACATGTTTACACGGGTCCATGGCACAGGCAGGAGTTTCCAGTGTGTCTCCCCTCCCCCAGCACCCTGCATGGATGTGGCATGTCCCTACCCCTGGGTCTGTGCAGTGCCAAAACCTCCTTCTGCCCCTGAGCCCCTGTGTGTTTTGACTGTTTTGTGATATTCAAACAAAATGGCCTTGAGAGCAAGCCCAGGGCAGGCGACTGAGTCTGGTTTCTGTGCTTAAACACCTGATTATTTTCCCATTAAGCACTCTTCTGGCCCAGTCACCTGGCTGAGCCCCATGCTGTCCCCAGGGAACAAACACAGCTCTTGCAGAAATGGTGGTTGCAGCCCCCACCCCGAATGAATCCTCTCCCGGGCCGCTGTGTTCAGTGCGAGTTCAGGCAATCCCATTGCCACCCTAATTGCATCTTCAAAGAGAACCTGCCCACAGGAGAAACCACTGCAGTGAAGGCAGCTCTGATGACGCCCTCTGGGTCCAGTGAGGAGGGGTCCACGCACGGGATGGGGGCCATTGGTAGCGGTTGTGCCCTCTGGTGATCAGTTTGATGGTGAAATAGGACCATGCAAAGAAGAATTTGTTGTGGGTGGCATCCTGCTCAGCATCCCACAGTTGTTGCTCCAGGGTGGCATCCTGCTCGGCACCTGTGTCCTTGTTGGACAAGCAGAGCAGCCATGGTGGCCCTGGAGCTTCATGTCTTGGCAGGTCCATTCTGTGCCAAGACTCTCCACGGTGCTGTGCCTGGGCAGAGCAGCAGCTGCCCTCCACAGCCCTAGTGTGCTGCAGGGATGGGGATGCTCAGGAAGTCCCCAAAGTTAAGGTGCCCCTTCTTCTGGACTGCACAGTGCCATGCTGTGCCAGGGCTGTCCTGGGGACAGGCAGATGGCAGGCAACATCAGTGTGGGCGGGCAAGGGCTGGTGGGGATGGCTCAGGGTGCGTAGGATGGTGCTGGGAGCCAGCTTCTGCCATGACTCACTGCCGGGGGTGGCCAGCCCTGGTCCCATTCATGGTGAGGGCCCTGCTGCAGTGCTCTCCTGCCTGCGGGAAAGGTGTGGGCACAGCCACACACACCCAGATGAAGAGCAGAGCTAGGGCAGCTGTGTACTGCACCCCCTATCCAGCTGTGCACCCCTACCACCTAAATGTGCACCCCTATCCAGCTGTGCACAGCTCACATACCCAGCTGTGCACCCCATCCAACTGTTCACCTCCCATCCAGCTGTGCACATCCAACACACCCAGCTGTGCACCCCATCCAACTGTGCACCTCCCTCCAGCTGGTGTGCACAACCCACACACCCAGCTGTGTACCTGCATCCAGCTGTGCACACCCTCACACCAATCTGTGCCCAGCCCAAGACACAGGTGCCCTGAGCAGTACGTGGTTCCGCTCAGGTTGCCAGGACGTCTTGCTGGCTGGAGCCAGGCTGGGGGAGGACCAGGGTTGCCCCTAGCCATAGCAGGCTGCCACAGTGTCAGGAGCATCGTGAATGCGCCTGTCCCTATACCGGAAAGGTCTCCACATCATGGAAATGAGATGCTCTAAAGTCACAAGGAAGGTTTGGGCTATGGTGCATCACTGGCGTAGGGTTGGGTCCCTCCATTTCCCCCTGTCATGATATCGAAAGGATGGAAACCAAAGCTGCTGCCTGTGATGACCTGTCACTGCTTTGCTGAGGCTTTGGGGGAGGTTGGTTTGGGGTTTTTTTTTTGTTTGACAGCTACCACATGAGGATAGATTTGTTGTATCCTTTGTTATTTGTTGTTGGTTGTATCTCTGCTGCTAACCTGCTTGGCCCCTGCCCATCTGGTGCAGACAGGGTCTGCAGATCCTCATCTCTGCCAGCACTGCAGGACTCAGGGTGTCCTGCAGCACCCTGGAGCTTGGGGCATCCCAGGGGATGGTGACACTCTAGGCCCTGTGCTGTCCTGTGGGATGGCAGCACCCTGAGGCTTGGGGCCTCTCAGGGGACAGTGGCATCCTGGGACTTGGGGTCCCATTTAGGAGGATGGGCACTGTCTGCTCTTCCCTGCAGGAAGCAAACAGCCTTGCATGGGTCATAAAATCATAGAATATCTCGAGTTGGAAGAGACTCATCAGAATGATTGAGGCCAGCCCTCAGGTCACTACAGCCCATGCTGCATCACCATCAGTAATAGCTTTGCGAAGGAGAAGAGCTGAGGGCAGCTCTGGTAAAGCACATCCACAGCTGTTAACTGCAGCAGGAGCTGCCTGGGCCAGCTGGGTCCCATGACAAGAGGTCACAAGCAGACCCACAGGAGCGTTTGACCTCTCTCCTCCTCATCATCTGTTTTCTCCTGTCCCCACAGCAGCATCATGTCCCCGGAGCCTGGACTGCGCCCTGCAGCGCCGGGAGTTCTGCCCACCAGGGTCAGGAGCCTGTGGCCCCTGCCTGCCCTCCTTCCAGGAGGACAACCGCGGGCGATGCATCCAGAAGCAGCTCTCACCCAGTGGTAAGTGCACTCACCCTGCAGCAGCCCCTTCTGCAACCCCCTGCCCTGCCCTGCCTGCAATCCTGCCCCACACCTCTGCAGCTCCAGGAGGTCCCCATGCCTCAGAGTAGCCCCTACCCCAACAGGACCCCTGCTCCCCATCCTCTGGCTTCTCCTCTCTGGCAGCCATCTCCCCTTGGGGACATGAATCTGGCAGCTCTGCTCTATCTCACCCTGAGCCCTGGCTCGCTGCAGTTGTGGAGTGATTTTGGGGCTGGCAGGGAGTATGTAGACACAACCCCACTCCTTGTGCATCCTCCTGCAGCTGTGCTGGTGACTGCTTGTGCTGATGGGCCCTGCCAGCACCCAGGGTTTCCCAGGAGCCCAGGGATGGGAGTGGTCTTGAGTGACTGCCAGGGTGCTCTGGGGTCTGGCTGGCCACTCTTCAGAGGAGGGGATGTGGCCATGCAGAGTCCCAGGCTTTGCAGGAGCAGGGTGCATTGAGCCATGACTCATGCTGACCATGTAGCCAAGGCAAATGCATGCCCACATCTTCACTCATCCTGGGGCTGAGCCATGCTGGTATTTGGGATTTCAGTACCTGGTTCCCATTGCTTTGAGATGTCGGGCTGTGGTTTGGGGCTGCCATCTCCTCCTCTTGGTGATGCCCAGCATCCGTGCTGGGATGGTTGGAGTGGCAGCACCGGGTAGGAGCCTTGGCCAGCTGTGCTTGAGGGCACCAAGGGCTGCACTGGGTGTTATTCTCCTGCTCCTTTCCCAAGGGAGCTGTGTGGCTGTGGCAACCTGGGTGGCTGCACTGTGCCAGTGGACAGAGAGATGGGAGAGCATCCATTACGGAGCATCAGCCTGTGGTCACCTGGGATACCCAGCACAGGACTCTCCCACCTACTGCTGCAGTGCATGGAGGATGCTCCTGGTGCAGCCATGGCACCTGTACCCCTACTGCCACATAGCTAGTATTGGGGGCCAGACACGGGCATTTTTTGGGGGGTGACCCTCAACTCTATAGGCAGGTTGGAAAGCTGGATGCAGAGCTGTTTTCTCTGACACTCACCTCGTGGTTTTTCTTGAAGATTCAATCAGTGGGTGAATTAAAACTGTAATTATGGCTCCACCCAATTATTTTTGCTTTAACTAAAATGGAGCAGCCTCAGTGCTTGGGGAAGGAGTCAGGACCCAGCCCTGACCTCACATGCCACTCCCATGCGTTTCCCTGTGGGGGCTCTCAAATGCCTCCAGAATGCCTCTGTGCCTGGTGTGAAGGGCATCAGCATTTTCCACCAGCCTTCTCTGCTTGCTTGTTGCTCCTGCTGCTCCCAAAGCCCTCTTGCTAAGGGAAAGTGGTTTTTTCCATGGTCCTTCCTGAAGCCTGGCTCCAGTCTGCAGTGGCTCACCAGGTACCATTCCCTCTGGCACAGCACTGGCAGCTCCTGCCATAGCCCCTTGCCCCACCCCAAGGCCTGGGGAGCTCTCCAAAACATGCAGAGTGGCTCATCCTGCACAGGCAGTGCAGGCAGAGAGCACAAGCAGTGTCTTGCTGGCCTATCGCAGGACCCAGACAGCCAGCACCCCCCACAGTAGCTGCTACCTACTTGGAGGTTTCCCCATTAGGTCCCCCTTAAATCAGAGGGGAGACTTCCATAGCAGGGCCCTGGCTCTGCACAGCACTTTGGCTGTCGAGCAGAGAATATGAGCTGTGCTGTAGTGGGAGCAATGGCTGGAGGAGGTTGAAAGAGAGGGATGGGGTCCAGGCCGGGCATTTGGCAGTGAGCAGGAATCCGATAGGAAGATGCCCCGTGCACGGTCTCCAAATCCACGGATACCAAATGGCTTTAACAGTTGTTTGTGGTTTATTTTTTGATGTAAAGTCTTGGAGTAAATTCCCCTTTCAGAAGGGCTGCACATGCGCTGGTATCTCCCATAGCAACCCTGCTCCGTGCCGGCTTGGCAGGCAGATGTCGCCTCAGCAGCATTCGCTCCCAGCTTATCTGGGATCATGGTCCCTCCCAGCTTCAGCAGCGAAATGTGGGACCGTGTCTCATCCTCCCCCAGCATCTCTGGGACCACGGTAGCATCCTCTCCTGGCTTTGTCAGGGAGGTGCGGGGCGGAGGTAGCATCCTCTGAGGGTGCTGGTAGGATGTCAGGGGCTGGAGACCATCCCAGGACCTCTCCCTCCTGTCCTGTTGTCTTGAGCAACACCACCACCTTCTGGCAGCAGCAGTCTGGATAGAGAGGGTAAAAAAAACCCCAAAACTGAGAGCCTCCCTCCGAAATCCTCAATTTTAGCGTGCTCAGTAGCATCCCAAGGGCACCTAGCTCCTTTTGGCAGGAAGGCATTTATTTTTTTTTCCGCGGGTGCTTCGGCATCCTGCCTGTACCTAGTCTGGCAGCAGCACCTAGCTGCCCGAGGGAACCTGTGGATGTAGAGGGTCTACAGTAGCTGTGTTTGTGGCAGGGGATGCCACAGCTGAAGGATGCCTAACGCTTTAAAGGGGCTGCCCACGCAACAGAGCTGGTGGTGACGCCAATCCCAGGATCCCAGCAGCTGCCACCACCCTGTCCCCAAGGTTGGTTGCAGATCCTGGACAGGAGTGTGGGCAGGAGCCAGAGTTCCTCTCCCTCTGCATAACTGTGCAGGCAGACACCAAGAGCAGATTTTTTTAAGGTGAAAAGCAGCATTTTGTGATCTCGGGAGGGCAATGCACATACATGAGCAGTGTCCTGCCATTGGTGATGGCATGCATGGGGTTCTCGGTGTACACGGCACAGTACAGGCATGGAAGTGAACACTTTGGGAAGAGGGGGAAAGGTAGTCCCAGCTTGTGGCCCCTGGGGGTTCCCCCCTCTCCACTTACTGTGCTGCCAGCATCCAGGACAGGATCAGCCATCCTGAGACTATAGAAATAAGTGGGTATGTAAGAATTTTGTGCCCTCTTGTGGAAACTATCAGCATCAGTTTTTCCCTACACAGTGATACATGTCCCTTCTTGCTCCCTGCTGTCCCCAAACCCTGTAACTAGTGAGACCCCCTTTGTGCATCCCAGGTTGAGCCGCTGGAGGCCCTGGGGAGGGGAAAGGCCGGGAAGAGGGAGGGCAGTTGGGCTGGGATGCTGTATGCCAGCCCGGCCGTGGTCTCCCTGCTGCAGGCAGGTGGTGGGACCTACCATGAGAGGGCACCCGTGCCCTATGCAAGCCTCGTGTGCACCCTGAGCGCCCTGTGCATGCCTTGCGTGCGCCTTGTGCTTGTTCAGCATGCCCAACTTGCTACAGCAGGGCTGGTGGGGGCCTCTAGGAGCCCCCTTACTTTTGCTCCACTTGCAGCAAGACCCAGGGCCTGGGGCAGGTGGGCAGGAACTGGAGCTCATCCTTTGCCCTATGTTTTCTGGGGAGCAGCCCTGAGCCAGTGTTTCACTGCAGCATTTCACCCACCCACAGTGCCCAGCAGGAACTAGCCATAAGCATTCATCTGCTTCTGCCCCACAAATGTTGCAATGTGGCAGATGTGGCGTCATCAGGGGAAATCTCAGCTGCCGAACAGAACAGGAGCGTGGAGAATTTTAGCCCCTGGAAGGGAGTTTGGTGATAAAGGTGATTAATGCTAGCACTGCCACAAAATACAGATGACACAGTGACCTGGGTTTTCCTGGCACCACTTTGCACAGCTCAGAGTGACCTGGGAGCAGCCCTTGCTTGTTTTCCAGCTTTATCTTTTCCAGCCACTTCACATTTTTCCTCATGAACCACTGGCTGTTGCAGCTCCGTCTGCCCAAGGCCAAGGGGTGTCAGGGCAGGGCTGGGCCATGGCAGCACCAATGCAGCCAGGTTCCTCCAGACCTGATGGTGACACACATTGGGCATGGCTGCCCCCTAGGTCTCATGGGACTAGACAAGCCATTCCCTGAGTGAAGTAGGGAGCTAGAACTAGGCTGTCCCCATCCCAGGCACCAGCGTGTTCCCATCCTGGATGCAGGGCTGTCCCTATGATGATCCCAGGCACCACGATGTCCACTCCTGGGCACAGGACTGTCATACTCAGTCCTATGCTAGCTCCCCTGCCCACAGGCACCATGGCACTCACCCGTTGGGCACAGTGCTGGTGGCATAGCCCCAAGTCTGGCACCACGTGGCCATGGCACTGCTTTGCAAATTGCTTTGGGGGTGGAAATAACAGGGTACAAAGAGCCAGGGAAACCCAGGGCTCATGGAGTCCTCCAGTTCCTGCCAAGGATGGGAGATGGGCAATTCAGGGAATCAGGAGATGCAGGGGACGTGAGGATAGTGGCTTTTTGTGCACTTTTCTAAAGATCGTCTCCCTTTTAAACTGTTTTTTTGGCTTGTGTGGCTCTGAGTTGTGGGGAAGCAGAGTGGCCTTTGTGTGCTGCTCCAAAGGGATTTGGGATTTATTTCCAAACACTAGGAGTGAGGACAGATTCCAGCAGAGCTCTAATTGTTATAAACTTGAATGATCCGGGAACCAAGCTGCCCATGCCACCTTCCTTTGTATGTCTTGATTTACTCTTCAGGGCTTCCTGCTGGGGATAGCCTGAGTAAGGCAGTGCCAGGACAGAGGGAGCAGGGATGGGGACAAGGACGTCTCCTGCCTTTGAAGTTGAGTTTAATCCTGTTAAAAGCAGAGCTTTGATTCTGCTGGTCGAGCCTCAGGACAGGAGCTCCACTCCTGCTCTGCACTGTCAGCCCGTGGGTGGGCACCCCCAGGCTGGGGTGGGAGTCTTGCCCATGCCCCATGCTGCAGGGGCACCTGGCCCTTTGTAGGTCCCCGGCAAGCACTGAGTTAGGGCATGGGCTGGGGCAGACACTGTGAAATGCCCAGCCAGCCCCTGGGGATATGTACTAGTCCTGGCTGCACAGGGTACCCCGACCTCCTCCCCCAAGGGGCCTCATCCTGCCAGATGCTGACCAGAAACCAGCCCCTCAGCTGGAGCAAGGGTTCTCACCAGCTTCTGAACAGCAGCAAATGAGCACTGCTCTGGGGTGGCCCCAGCTCCCTAGGCTGTACGGGACAATCTGGGGTGAAAAGCAGTGTTTAGATGCACTCTGCCTGCTCTTGAAAGTGCTCTGCTGCCTACAGTGGGTCTGCCACTCACCCTGCCAGAGCTGCCCCTCAGTCCCTGCAGTGGGCTCTCTCTCCTGGTCCAGCTCGTGTCCCTCCTGGCTCAGGGACACTGGATCGACCCAGGTGTAGGGATATGGGGCAGGTCCTAAGCAGAGGGTACTGGCCACCTGCCTGCTCCTATGGGACTCAATAGGACCTATGGACTCTGGCTTGGGGTTGGCCATGGCTGCTGTTGCTCCTGAAGCCTCCAGCGTTTATGGTGTGAAAAGCATCCCAAAAGTGACAAGGACACTTGCAAATCCCAGGTCTCAGCTTTGGGACCGCTGGTGTGCCAAAGAGCTGCATCCAAGTCAGGCTAGGTTCCAAACTACCTACATTTGCTCATGCTGGGACGTGAGCCCCTTCTTGGTGGGATGCTGGGTCTGGCTGCAGGGCTGGGTGTGTGGCTGCTTCCTGTGGTGCCTGTCTCATGCCTGCTCTCTCCTGACACAGGGCGAATATCTGTGCCCAGCTTGGAGAAAGAAATCGATTTTCTGGCAGACATGCTGGCCAGGCAAGAGGCTACTCGCCCCCATGCCCTGCGGGATGGCAAGCCCAGGAGTAAGTGCCTACTCCCCTGCTCCCACCGGTGCCAGGGACCCCACAGCACCCTTGCACTCAAGGCTCATTTGCCCTCCAGAGCTGCCCGGGTGCTTCTCTGCTCACAGGTCTGCCTTCTCCCACAGCCACCCCAGTCCCTGCTGACAACAGACAGCGCATGGCCAACGGGCTGAGAGAGGGGCTTCTGCAACGGGGTCCCACCAGCAGCAAGGCAGCTGCCACCCTCCCCATCCCCACCACCACTGCACTCCAGAAGTACCCGGTGGAGGCATCTCCCATCCCTTCAAATGACAATGTGGTGCTTGGTGAGACCCTGGGGACAGGCAGCTCGTAGGAGGGGTTTCCAGATCCTGGCCGAGGAAGCATGGCGTGGTGGCTGGTGGCAGCAGGCCATCAGGCTCACCCACTGTCACCTTCTGTGTCCCACTCCACCTCTGTAGGGCTGATCGTTGTGTGCACAGTGGCTGGGATCTCCGCGCTGATTGTGGCTGCAGTCTGCTGGTGGAGGTGAGACAGTCCCTCAGTGTCCTTGGGCCCAGAGAAGCTTGTTCCTGTGTTCCTGGGCACATGGCAGGGTTTGGAGAAGAGGCAATAGCTGCCCTGACCAGTCCCCTTGCAGGTACACTATCTGTTGGTTGGGGCTGAGAGACAGCGGTGGGACACCCCTGTGCCAGGCACAGGCTGCTGGGAGCAGGTGGCCCTTGCTTTGGGCACCACTGTGTTGCTGGGTGTCAACACCCCTTGTGTGTCATTGCCTTGAGCCCAGGCCCCATGGGATGGAGATGGCTGTGCTTGGGGCTGCCACCCATCCTGGGTGTCACTGCAGGGAACAGGGATGTGGGTGGGAGGGCTGAGCTCTCCCCCCGGGAGTCACTGGTTCCCAGATGAAGTCGCCTGCTCCAGTGCCTCCTGTCGAATGCTTATCTCTCCCCTGACAGGCTGCAGAAGGAGGTCAGGCTGGCACAGAAAGCAGACTACTCAGCCCAGCGAGCAGCCAGTCCCCTGCCCTACGACAAGATCTCGGTAAGGCACCTGCCTCCCCCCTTGGGGCAGGTGTTTGGGGCTTAGGACAGACATGTACTCTGCCTTAGGGACTTCCAGCACAGTGGGGGCCACCTGCCAGCCAGGCTTGGGGTTCTCCAAAGCCCAGCCTCCACAGCTATACTTGTTCTCTCTGCAGCCTGGGGACAAGAAGCTGGCTCAGAGCGCCCAGATGTACCACTACCAGCACCAAAAGCAGCAGATGCTCTCCATGGAGAAGTAAGCAACCTCAGGAGCAGACAGGAGACCTGGTCACTGGTCCATACCCTGCCATTAGCTAGGGTGCCATTAATCATCTCCTGGGCTTCACCTCCTCACTTCATCCTCTCCCCCTAGGCATAAAGAGGAGCCTAAGTTGCCGGATTCCACATCATCTGATGAGGAGAATGAGGATGGAGACTTCACTGTGTACGAGTGCCCTGGACTGGCTCCGGTATGGTGGGAGCAGGGCAACTGAGGGGGACCCTGTGTGAGCAGGGTGGGATCCAACACATTTTTCAACTTTTTCAACATGGTCCAACCCCTCTACTTCCTCCATGTGGCCTGGCCAGGTCCCATTGGAGCTCTCCAGTGGGCAGGAGTGGGTCCCCTGGCATGGGTGCCCCAGCACGAGGCTGCCCCATGGCCCCAACCTGCCATCTCCGCAGTGCCAGGGACATGGTCACCTCGGGCTCCTGGGCACCAGAAACGGGGGTGGGGGTTCTTCCTGGTGCCTCCCCAGAGCACCTGGACTGAGGACCTGTGACCCTCAATGCCAGGGAGGACTTTCCTGGCTGGCAGAGGACCCCTGGGAAGTGCAGCTCCTAAAAATCCTGGGTACAAAGAGCACAAAGAGACCCGAAAGGAGCCTTTCACATGGTAATGGCTGTGGAGCCCAACCATCAGGGCCCAGATTAAGGGTCATCATTAGGTCTTTACAGGCCCATTAAAGGGCACTTGATAGCAGGCAGGCTGTCTGGGCGAGGAACCCCATTCTTGCCAGCCAGGCTGAGGGGTGCTCAGTTGGGCTATGAAGTGCCACCTCATCTGGAACCATGGTTTTGACACATCATCACCCCATCCCAGCATCCTCGGCTGCTCCTGATGGGGAAGCAGCACCTTTCCAGGGGTGACAACAGGGTCCCGGTCTGTGTCACCCCAGCCCCGCCCACGAGGTCCCCCCCATCCTCCCTCCTCCCTGCTGGGCTGGGGCTCAGACTCAAACCTGTTTGGATGGGGCAGCTCAACTCTCATCTGTTTTCTGACTTCCTGACTTCTCTTTTCCCACATCCCACACACTCGGCTCCCGCAGACCGGAGAAATGGAAGTGAGGAACCCACTGTTTGATGATTCCTCTGTACACCCATCCAACCCCAAGTCGCACCAGTAACACCTCTCCTCTCCACCCACGCTCGCTATGGACTGTATGCCCAAGGCTGAAGCCCGGCGGGCAGCCGTGCCAGAGGAGCACCCGCAGCTAGGTGAAGGGGCACAGACCCTGCTCTGCCAGGCTGTCCAACACCTGCCCAATAAACACCCACTAACAGCTTTGGGGGGGGGAATCGCCCCCGTTTCTAGCGTCCTTGTCCTGTTTGCTGCTGTGATCGTGTCTCTGCCTTGCCCTTCGCTCGCTGCTCTTGGGGACATGCCAAGCCTGCAGGGAGAACGGCCACTGCCTTGGCACAAAAACTGGGGAGGCTACAGTGCTGGCTTTTTGCATTTGGCTTTGAGGACATTGCTGTCCCAGTTGTGACTGGGCTGATGCAACAGCAGCTGGGAAAGGGCTAGAGAGGGAGTTGGAGAGCGGCCAGCGAGTCTGGGCACACTCATATCTGCAGGGGAAGGCATCAGGGCTGCCAGCTTGCCCAGAGCTCCTCTGCCAGAGATGGAGACTTTCACCAGAGTAGATGACATTGCTAAAGGCTCCAGTGTCTGGTCTGCCCCTTCCTCCCCAGTCTGGTCAGCCATTGGCATCAAGGTCCTGCTCCAGGAGCAGGAGCAGTCTTGGGCAGGTGCTGGCATTGTTCCCCAAGATACACCTTCAGATGCCTCCCAAGCTATGTCTGTCCAGAAGCAGAGGCTCTGTCCTGTCCCCTTGTGCTGGCTCCATTTCCTTCTAGGGGTGCAGGTTCTCAGAGACCTTGGAGTGCAGACAGTCCTGGTGCCACTGTGGCCTGGGACCCTGTGCCAGCTGAGGCAGAGGATTTCCTCACGGCAGCCCTGGGTGCCAACTAGGCTCTTGCCTTGGGCCTCTGTGGGGTGAAAGCTCAGGGAAAGGATTCAGGATTTTGTTTTTAAGCCTGTGTGGCTGTCGGGGAGGAAGGAGTGAGATTGGTAGAGGCTTCAGGGGCTGGGAGGTGTAGCCAAGGTAAGGTGGCTTTGCTGAACTGTTTCTCTGCCCCGTGGAGTCTGTGCCCTTTGCAGCATCCGTGTGGAGCTTGACCTGGTGCTCTCCAGGCATCTCTCCATGGCAGTTGACAGTCTCGACTGCTGCATCCTGGGCATCTCCTGGACTCCAGAGACCTCCTGCACCACTCCACCACCTGTGCCTGCATCCAGGCTTGCCAGCCCTCACCAACACATCCTTGCTCAGAGTCCAGCGCTGTTCCCCAAATCCTCCCTGCTGCTTTGGCCGTGACCCCTCCAGTGTAATGCCCAGAACAGGTTTTGGGTTGTTCTTCACAGATGTGGCTTCATGCCCAAACCTTGGCATGGACTGTCATGGCCACGGGTGACCTGTTGCACGCAGGCAGTTTCTTGCACGGGGATGGCTTCTTGCACGCTCAGAAGCTGTTGCACGACGGGCAAGCACGGGCAGGGCAGGCAGCAGCGGCAGGGCCGTGCTGGTGAGCAGTGGTGGTGTGGGAACGTCCCCAGTGGGGTCACTGGCAGAGGGCATCACTGCACAGATCCTTTCCCCCGTGCCCTGCTCCTCTCCTTGTGGGCTGCTGCTGCCCTTCTCCCCGCACCCCTCGTTGTTGTACTGACTGTAGTTCTTTTAAAAGGAGATTTTATTAAACGACCATGTTTGAGACCCATGCGAATGTGTGGTGTGGGGCCATCTCCCAGATGCAGGGCCCTGGACTCGGGGTGCCCCTCTCAGGGATGGGGGTAAAGAGAGGGAAGATGCTGAAGGGTCCCCATCCCAAAAGCTCCTCCGGGGAACAAAAAATGCAACTGTGCTGATCTGCTGCTGATGTAGCCTCACAGCCTTTCCCAAGGGTTTTCCCAAACGCAGCAAGAACGAGTTTATTTTCTTGCTTCTCAGTGTTTGCCAGGAGAGGTTTCCCAAGCAAAAGGGTTGGGGGGAGCCACGGGCTGTCCCTGCCTGCACCCAGCCCTGCAGCACCCATCGTCCACCCGCCCCCAGTGCCCCTCGCCCCAGGGCCGGGCCCTTGGCACCTCAGCAGAGCCACAGATAAGGGCTATCGTGTCCCTGCATTGTGTGGAGCTTGAGCTCCTCTCCCGGCCCTTTGATCACACCAGCCCCCCCATCAGGCTGATACAATCTCATCTCCTTCTGGTTTCGGCAGCCTGGAGGGTGGGTGCTGACTCACTGCCAAAGCGCCTTGGCACGTTTGGGAGTGCTTCACTCAGCCCTGCTCATGAGTGGCCTTGGGGTCTCCAGCTGCAGCCCCGGGTGAGCAGCATCCCACCTCAAATCTCCCGGGACTGCCCCAAGGATCACCACTGTGGAAACCCAGCCTTGCACACCTTCCCTTCAAGGTCCCCAAATTCGTCCTTCCTTCATTCTCAGAGCCCAGCAGCCTCTCAGACCACACTCAGGCTTTTTGGGAAGCTCTAGTTTGGACTAAAATACAGCTGCTCCACTTGGAAAGATGCCCTTGCTCAGGGTCCCCATGGGATGCCATGCAGATTTATTTCTCTCAGAACACTACACTTGTGCTACAGACATCCCAGGATTGGTGCAGTGTCTGTGCTCAACCCCAGCCTGTCCGTGCCTCAGTTTCCCCAGCTGTAGATCAGCAGGGAGGAGTGGCTGGTGTGTTCACGCGCTGCAGTGATCCGGGTAATACTCATGACACCAAACGACTCCCTGGGCTTTGTAATGCAGAAACTTTCTTAAGACCGGACAGAACTGTGCCGAAACACCATCCAGGACTTTCATCTCTGCAGTGTCTGGAAATCCCAACCCTCCATCCTGTCCATCCAGGCCAGGTGCAGCCAGGTGAACTGTCGTGCCATAGAGGAGCTTCAGTATTCATCTCAGGGACAGACTTCTGAAGCTGAACCCACTGCCCAGTCCTCCTCAGGTGGACCTAGGGTGAAGAGTGTGGCCAGCTCCTAACCATGGGTCCTCATCTACCATACGCAGCACTGCAGCCCACCAAGAAGTTACTGATTGCCTTAGGCATGAAACTCTGGGGGACCCCACACAGCCCTGACAGCTTCTCCATCATCTGCCCCAGGAGAGGGGGTGACCTGACAGTGAATAACACATCACCTGTTGATATACATTCTTTTAAAATTTTGTCTCCAAGCCAAAACAGTGCCAAAACAGCACACTCAGCAACGGGAGGACAATAGGACGTGCATCTTTCCCCAGCCTGCTGCCATCTTAGTGAGCCAGAGAGAAGAGATACATTTGTTTTTGCTCCTGTTAGACGGATTCCTGTCAGGATTCCACCTAACCTTGGTTGCACTGCAGACCACAGAGCCGGACCCGAGCCTGGAACAGGGTCCAGCTATGCTGGTGATGGAAGGATATATCCTTCTTTCTCCTGGAGAAGACAGGAGGCTCTGCCCAAAAGGACACCAACAGCCAAGTCCTAGCCATCGGTGCACAGTAACCCCTCACAATAGCCCCCCCCAAATCACCCTATTGAAATGGGACGNGGGGGGGGGGGGGGGGGGGGGGGGCAACGCACACCCAGAAACCCCACTGACTCCCTCCACATCCCCCAGCTAAAACCATCACTGATACAATGAGCCCTGCTCCTACAAAGGGGCCAGTTCAAAGTCAACGTCTCCCTTCCCCTCTGCCTGTATATGAAAGGGAGCAGGAATGCGTTTGAGGCCTCGGAGGGCTGGAGGGGTGAGCCGTGGGCTTCCTGGGGGGATGGAAAGAAAGAGCAGGTTGGCAAGAGGAGGGGGTCCGGCCCGGGAACAATAAATCAAAGGGATGGAGAGTTACTGCCTGGCCAAGGATCTTCTGAAACCCCGGGCCGCAGGGGGGGGGCGGGAGGAGCAGGGCTGATGGCTGGGACCGGAGTCCCGCAGTGACACTTCCCCTGCCCTCTGGTACAACGGGGCCAGCCTAAAGGAAGCGGGGTGCGGGTACCTCCGGGGCACCCCCTGGCATGGCCGAGTCCCGCACAGCAGGGAAAGGTGCCCCAAGTCTCTAGGCAGGGATCGCCTGGCAAGTCGCACAGTGTGGGTCTTCTCCAGGGCTGCCCAGCTCCCATTGATGGGCTTTTGGCATCCTCAGATCATTTTCCTGTGGCTGTCCTCTCTCCTCAGAGCAGTCTGGCACATGGCCAGCCAGGAGTCAGAAAAAGTCTTTAATTCCAGCTCATCCCCTTCGTTCATATCTTGTTTTCCTTGAAGTGGGGCAGGCTGTTTTACTGTCCCTGATGTGCAGAAGGGGCTGCTGGTGGCATTGTAGGTACGAGTCTCTGGGTACTAGCCCCTGAATACCAGTCCCTGGGTGCCAGTCTCTGGGTGCCTGCCCTCTTGGGAACCAAAGCAAGTGCTTCACGACCAGCACCAAACGCCTTCCCCCAGTTCTGCCAGCAGCCCCATCCCCTCATCACCGCCGCGGGGGAGGCTCCTTGGCCTATCTCCTCGGCATATCTCCAGTGCCAGACGACCACGGGGTCCCGGTAATCTGGGTTAATACACAGTACGCAGTGCTGGTAGTGGGATCGCTCCTCAGCCTGCTCTGGCCATACTCAGGGAATGCCCATGCTAGGGGTGCCCACACTGCCCGTGTCTGCCACTACCTCGGATCTGGCATCAGGTAGTCAGATCCCAGCAGAGCATTCCCGAGCAGCAGGACCAGGGAAGATCCCAGCACCGGGGAGAAAAGGAGGAAATGCCTGGACCTTGCCCCGATAGCATCATTGTGAAGAGCAGTGTGAGGGGAAAGTTCTTCAGATAGAGAAAATGCCCAGCGTGCTCCATTGTGGAGCATATGGACTCATAGTCAGGGCTGCAAGTGGCTCCAACCCTGGCACATACAGAGCTCCTGGGTCTCTGCCTGCACAGGCCTCCGGGAAAGACGCTCCCTCTGAGGCACAATCTTCCTCAGCAGGACAAGGGATCGGAGAGGGACAGTGGAGCCATGAGGGAGCAGGGGAGCCCCATATTTGTCCACAAATCACTCTGTGGTGCAACGCACGGGGCCGTGAGGCTCTACCACTGGGATCATGTATTGCAGAGGGCCGAGAGTGGTTGGGCAAGCCCTTGTCCAGCCCTCCTGCTGCACAACGGCACCAGCGCCTATGGGGCTCATCCTGTGGCCAAAGGGCTGCTGCAGGCCCATGCAGACTTGCCACCCGGGCCTGCAGCCCTGGCCTCGGCTCATGCCGTGCCCCTGTTCCCCAAGCAATCATCGTTCCCTGTACCAATCCCGGTTCCCTGTTCGGACCCTGCAGCACGGAGGAGTTCCCAAGTGGAGCGACATTGTGGCCGATACTGCATTTGGAGACGTGGGCCTCGATGAGTACCCCGAGCTGTGCGGGGGCTTTGCCCTTCCCCTCACACGGGACAAGCGGGCCCGAGAAGGTACGAGCTGGCCCCGCAGCGGGGCCAAGTCCGGCCCTTTGGCCCCCGCGGCCTGAGAGGACAGGACGGGCGGGTCCCAGCCCGGGCGGGTCCCAGCCCACCTTCCATCACACCTGCCCCCCTTCTCCCTCCCCCCCCCCGGCTCTCTTCGCCGGGGGGGGATCAAGTTCACGCCCGACCCACTGTTGCGGGGCCAATGGGGCCGGGCTCTATTTCCATATGGCCCGGCCCGGCCCGGCCCGGCCTCGCAGCCCTCAGAGGCCCCGGCGGTGCCGCAGCAGGGAGGCAGCGGCCGGCGGGCGGGCGGGCCAAGCCCCGCAGCCCCCGCCGCATGGAGCCCTAGGCCTGCGGGCAGCATGTTCAGCCCAGACGGGGGGCTGCCGGCCGCCCCTTTCGGCCTCCTGCCCGACGCCGGCCCGCCTTTTC
>VWZX01000183.1:354-16673 GCA_013399015.1 Galbula dea | reverse complement strand
CCGAACCCGAGCCTCGCGCCGCGGGCTGCTGCGGCCCGGCTTGGCCCGCCCCGCCCTGGGCCGGACCCGCGGCCCCCGGGCCCGCCGCCACGGCCCTGCCCGGCCCGACCTTCCCCGGCACCGCAGCAACTGCCTTTCCCGGCCCTTCTCTCTGCCCCGCCGCCCTACAGCCGGCCTCCGGCGGCCCCTCCGGGCTGGGTAGCACCGGCAGCTCCGCCGCCAGTGAGGGAGGACACTCTAGCGACAGCGGCGACGAGGTGAGGACCCGACGGGACGGGGACGGGCTGCCCTGGCCCGCCGAACAGGATGTCCCGCCACCCCTCGGGAACCCCGCGCTCCCCTCCGTGGCCCGGACGCAGGGAGCGGACCGGGGCTGGCTGCCGTGCCGCCCCGTCGGGGCAGGGAGCGGACCGGTCACCCGCGAGCAGCCAGCGGGCACACCGCCGGTGTCGCGCCGTCCGTGATTGCCGCACTGCCGCGTACCCAGGCAGGAGAAGCCCTAAAGCGGCCCCAGGTGGCCCAGACCTGAGGCTCGGCCAGGCGCCCCGCAGGGAGATCACCTCGGGGAGGTTAAGGATATACTTGGACGTTTTGGGGAGCGGCTTTCCAGTGTGCTCATTGTCCCTCACATGGGATGCTGTACGGACGTGTCTCATGTAGACGATGTCTGCGGCCGGCACAGATACGCGGTGCTGGAGCTGGCTCAGGGCGAAGCCCGGGGCCCTGGGCAGCCCCCCTTGACCCCCAACCCGTGAGGGGACAGCAGCAGTTTTCGCGGCCGCGCTGCTGAAGCTACGCAGGCATCAACCGCAGCCGGGGCGCGTGCAGAGCAAGCCCGGAGGCGTCGAGAATTGTCAGCATGATTGGTAGTTTTGTTTCGTGGTCGTGTTTACTTTTTTTAAAACTTGGCATAATTTAAACGCTCCCCCTCCCGGCAAGGCGCCCAGGGGAGCAGCGGCGGATGATGACGGTCTGGGCTGGGAAGTTCCTGCAGCGTGTCAGGCGGGTTTGCTATGGAGTACGTGACGCGGGCATTCGGGAGCGCCCCCGTACCCCGTGATGGAGCAGGTGGGAAGGGGGGATGCGCGTCCCCCAGGCCGCAGCCTGCCGCAGTGGGCGGGTGGGGAGTGGACGAGGGGTGCTTTTTCCCGGCGGAGGATCGCCCTGCGTCAGGGATGCTCTGTGCTTCCTGCTGCCGATGTACGACAGTAATTAAAAGCTGAGACTTGGTGGCATGAGGAAGGTCTGTAAAATCCGGAAGTTGCGCTTCAAATGTGGGAACAAGGCAAAAGACTGCAAACTGCTCCCGAGGCAGCTGAAGGCTGCAGTGCGTGGTCTAAGGGGAGCCCCTGGATCAGCACTTCTCAGCAGGAAAAAGCCTGCTTGTGGCGAAGGCACGTCTGAATTTTATCGTTTGCTTCACCTGAACCGTTTCGCCTGCCGATAGGAGCCGGCGGGGGGCTTCTCAGTGCCCGCGCCACGAGACAACAGAGTCCGTGGGGACGTGTCGTGGGATACGTGGGGTTGGGGTGAGCCTGGGGCCAACAGCAAATGCGCTGTCTCAGTGCTGTCTCTGGTCAGGCCACGAGAATGTAAGCCTGGGGCCAAAGGGGACATTCCCAGGGCATGTTGGGGCAGAGCAGCTCTGGATGCTCCTAGGGCGTGCTTTTTGTCCCCGGGTCCTTGTGCCACCCTGGACACCATGGTGTGAGGTGAGTGGTATGCATGGTTAGGGGTCCTGCGTGGGGTAGAGTAGGGTGGAAGTACTTGAGGGTCCCTGAGCAGGGGGTGGGTGAAACCCTTTGGCCACACAAGAGGTGGCAGCGATTGGTGGGTGTCCAGTGCTCAGCTCTTCAGTCCCCATCCCTGTCTGTCGCAGACACGGGGCAGCCCCTTGTTCCCTCTCAGTTTGTTTCTGCCTCTGCCAGGATACGCCAACCTCAGAAGAGCTGGAGCAGTTCGCCAAAGACCTCAAGCACAAGCGCATCATGCTGGGCTTCACCCAGGCTGACGTGGGGCTGGCTCTGGGTACCCTCTATGGTAAGGATCCTCATCTCCTGCCCACATCCGGGGGGGGGGACACGGGAGAGGCCTGGGAGGGGGATGGAGCACCAGGACTATGGAGCTTTCTGCTCCTTAACGACCTGCAAACGAGGCAGTGAGCACCCGCCCCAGGGCTCCTGGGGCTCCCCAGCCCTGTTAAGTACTGTTCAGGCTGGAAAGATTTGATAACAAGGAATATAATCTTTTAGATTGGAAAGGACCTTTAAGATCATCAAATCCAACTGTTAACCATCACTGCCAGGTCACCACTAAACCATGTCACTCAGCACCACATCTTTTAAACCCCTCCAGGGATGGTAGCTCCACCACTGCCCTGGACAGCCAGGTCAGGGTTTGACAACCCTTTCTGTTAGAAATTGTTCCTAATGTCCAACCTAAACCTTCCCTGCTACAACTTGAGGCTATTTTCTCTCTTCCTATCACTTGCTCCTTGGGCAAAGAGAAGAGTCTTCACCTTCCTCCAAACACCTTTCAGGTAGTTGAAGAGAGCAAGAAAGTTTCCCCTGAGCCTTCCCCCCCCACCCCCCCTACTAAACAGCCCTAGTTACTTCAGCTGCTCCTTGTAAGATGTGCTCCAGACCCTTTACCAGCATTGTTGCTCTTTGGACACACTCCAGCACCAGAATGTCCTTCTTGGAGTGAGGGCCCCAAAACTGAACCCAGGATTTTAAGTGTGGCCTCACCAGCGTCTAGTAAGGTAATGACTGCACCAGTCCTACTGGCCACACTATTTTGGATACAAGTCAGGGTGCTGTGCTGGGCATACTGCTAGCTGTTGACAGCATCCCCAAGTTCTTTTCCACCAGCAGCTTTTCCAGCCCCAGGTCTGGAGTGCTCATGGGGTTGTTGTGACCCAAGTGCAGAACCCAACACTTGGCCTTTTTGAACCTCAAACCATTGGTCTCTTCCCATCGATCCAGTCTGGCCAGACCTCTCTGTAGAGCCTCAAGTAGATAATAGTTTAAAATAGCTACAGCTGCTTATTGAGGATTGTTTCAGTGCTTTGAATCCCTGCTGAAGAAGCAGGGAGAATATGCTTCCTGGACCCTCATCCCAGGGGATGCTGGAGGAAGGAATCTGGGGGGCTGCTGAAGGGGGAGATCACCAGTGTTGGGCAGAAGCAGTGTTTGATGTCCTTCCTGCCCATGCAGGGAAGATGTTCAGCCAGACGACCATCTGCCGCTTCGAAGCGCTCCAGCTCAGCTTCAAAAACATGTGCAAGCTGAAGCCGCTGCTGCAGCGTTGGCTCAACGAGGCAGAGAACACGGACAACATGCAAGAGGTGCAGGGCTGGAGGGGGCTGGGAGTTGTGGGTACAACACACTGGTGAGCCATCAAGCTGCAGCTTCTCCCTTTTACACGTGGTTTTTGGGAGAGAGAAGAGCAACAGGTGTCTTGTGCCATAGCACCATCTCACTGCAACAGCTTCAGTCCGGCTGTGGGGGGAGCCCAGATTATCCCACAGACACCCTGTGACAGCTCCTGTCTTAGATCAGCCAGATCCTGTTAGAGTCTCGGGTAAGCTGGAGATACAGCTTGTTGCTCCCTGGGGAAGGTGTTGCCCCAGGTGCAGGTAGTGCTAGAACACTGTGAATGGCCCCAGTCAAAGATGGGTGGTGCTTGGTGGACTGTCATGGGGACAAAACCTGTCCCCATCCCTCTCAGACCTGTGTGTCCAGAGCCTGATGGGGACATTGCCACCCCTGTGACCAAGCGTGTGGCCTTTCTTGTTTCCAGATGTGCAATGCGGAGCAAGTGTTAGCACAAGCCCGGAAGAGGAAACGCAGGACCAGCATTGAGACCAATGTGAAGGGGACGCTGGAGAGCTTCTTCCGCAAGTGCGTGAAGCCCAGTCCTCAGGAGATCTCCCAGATTGCCGAGGACCTCAACCTGGACAAAGACGTAGGTTGGGAGGTTTTGGAGGGTGGGCACCGCAGTGGCTGTGGCTCCTGAGCACCCACATCAGGCCAGTTCAATAGTGGAAGCTATGGGAGAGTGTCTGAAGCTAGTGCTGTGAAGATGCCACTAGCAGAAGGGTCACCTTGTCACCCACAGAGCACCTGAGCTCACCACCCTCACCCTCCTCTCTCCTTGCTCACAGGTGGTCAGGGTCTGGTTCTGCAACCGGCGTCAGAAAGGCAAACGGCGGCTGCTGCCCTTCAGCAACGAGGCAGAGGGAGTGATGTATGACATGAACCAGTCCCTGGTGCCTGCTGGCCTGCCCATCCCGGTGACATCCCAGGGCTACAGCCTGGCACCCTCTCCTCCTGTCTACATGCCACCCTTCCACAAAACCGAGATGTTCCCTCAAGCGCTGCAGCCTGGGCTCTCCATGAGCAACAGCAACCACTGAACCAGGGGCTGTGAGACACAGTGGCTGGGCTGGCTATTGGGATGCAGCTTCCCACCTATTTGCCCTGAGAAGGCACAGGCACGGGTACAGCCCTGCTCCCAGGGCTTACCTGGGCACTCACTGGGCAGGGCTGGGAGCTTGGCACAGGGATGGTGCCTGCTCTCTGCAGTTGCTCCCAGCCCTTCCCAGTTACAGGCATTTACTAGTTCCAGCAGTGTCGGCTCCCCTTTGGCCTATTCTTAGGGGCAGCTGTTTCTGCCCCACTGTACCTCACCAAAGTTATGCATGCCCAGGATGCAGAGCAGAGCTGCCTGTGCCTGGCCCCAGTCCAGCTGAGCCACACTGCTGCAAGACCCAGAAAAAAGTATTTTTTAGATATTTTGTGGGGGGGACAACGGGGTGGGGTTTTGTTTGTGGTTTTTTTTCCCAATGGTTTTTGGTTGTAGTTTTTAAAAAGCGAAAATCTTCGTAGTGATGACTAGTTTCCCAGGTGCCTTCTCCCCATCATGTAGAGCGGGGGTGGGTGCTGCACCCAGGGCAGGGGTCCCCAACAGCTCTGCCCGCCCCCCAGGGACTGGAGCCCACCGAGGGCAGAAGGTGAGCCTTTGCAGCCCCAGCTGCCCCTTGCCCCATGTGCAGGAGAGCTCTGCCCATCCATGGTCATGCTGGCAGGCTTGTTTGGGAGGGTGGGGGGATCTTCCCTGTCTCTTGTGCCCAGCATCACCCCAGGTCCCCTGTTCCCTCTCTACTCCAGAGGTCAACCTGCCCCAGTCCAGCTGCCTGCCCAGTGACCATCTCCCCAGGGGGTCCCAGCCCAGGGGTAGACACTGTCCTGTCCATGCTGCTAGCACCACCCATGTGTTGGAGCCTGCTGTAGTTGATGATGATTTTTTTTTTCCTAATCATATTCCCTCTGGCAACTAAATAAAACTCAGTTCTTTGGGGCATGAGAGCAAGTTAACACTTTCCTCACATCCCTTGCCTCCCTGCTTCTGCATTGTGCCAGGCAGCAAAGCGGTGCATGTTTGGCTTTGTGGGGCACAGCGGGGCTGGACTGGTGCACCCATATAGGGTGGACCTGTCCTTATTATATGAGCAACACCCAGCTCTTGGCTTTCTGCAGCCCTACCCACCAGCAGGGGTGGTGGCAGCATGGCCCTGGAGGGACACCAGTTTGTCAGGGCTGCACCCCCTCCAAAGCAGAGGTGGTCAGGACTGTGGGAGGTTGCCTTCCACCCAGTTTGAGGTGCTGTTTTTCTGTAGCTGCTTTTGGGAAGGGTGGAAACCCAGCGAGATGTCAGAAGGCTGCTCCAGCAGACACTGCAAACAGCCCCAGGGTGGGCAGGGGAAAGGTGCCGGAAGGCTGAGCTGTCTTTGCTGCACAGCTGGCATCAGCAGGTGAGGGATTCTGCTGTCTGTGGTCCAGCTGAGGCAGCCTCACAGTGGCCATGCCAGTCAAGCCAGGCAGATCCAGGGGTGCACTATGTCCTGAGCTGGTGGAGAACAGGGATGGCACCTTGCTTTTCATCGCCATGGCCTTTGGAGCCTAGTTTGCCACCTGGCTGTGCCCCCGAGGGATCTTCTGAGCATCTCCTTCCTCAGCTCAGCTGCCTGTAAACCTGATGGGTTTGCCCTCGGGGTCTGGTCTGCAGCTTTGCTCCCATGGGCCAGGCAGCAGCAGAGAGTCACTGGGAGCCTGCAAAGGGACAGAGCGCACCCCAGGCTGGATGCTAGCCCCCTAGGGTGGGATGCTCTTGGCTCGCTCTGTGTCCTCCCTTGCTCCCCAGTTCCATGTCCCTGCCTGCTTGCATGGTGGGGGCACAGCCATTCGCCTGCTGGAACTGCCTCTCTGCTGCTGCTGCCCTTTGCTGCCTGCCACTTTGGGAGTGCTAGGGGCCGGTTGCTGGTGGGACAAGTATCAGAAAGCCTGGGAAGGTGTCACCTTCCTGAGGTTTGCTTCTCTCCACATTCCCACAATTTGATTTTCAAAGGCCAGGTCCTCTAAACCCCACTGCCCCTGCACCCTGCCAGTGGGCAGTCACAGCTTCCCCTGCTCCATTTTCAGTTGACCCAGAAGACAAAACAAAACGGAAATTAGAAGTTACAGAAATTGCAAGAGTGAAGAGCATGGTGTTCCTGTCAAACTGCAGTGAGGGCTGGGCAAGGCTGAGTCAGTGGCTGCTGAGGGGGTGTCACCGCACACCTGAGCAGTGCTGCACCCTGGGTAGAGGGAGCAGGTCCCAGAGGCCACCCAGCAGCTTCTGGGGTGGCAGGAATGGGGTTGGGTGACTTTGGGGCTTCTGTGAGAAGAACGAGAGGAAACCTGTTATGAGTTGTTCATACCAAGGGGGCTGATGGCACTGAGCCGAGGGTCACATGGTGAGGGGCGTGGATGGAGCAGTTGTGTCCCATCCCTAGGTCCTGTCACCCAACACTGACGCTGTTCCTGGATGGGTGCTTCCTCTCGGGATGTCTGGGCATTGTCCCTGCCCAGGGTGCAGGGTGCATGTGTTGCAGGGTGCCCACAATGCAGGGGATGTGTGAGGTAGGTGTTTCCCACGGCACAGGTGCCCATGTCCAAGGTGCTCACAGTGCAGCGTGTGTGTATGGCTGCAGGATGCCCACAGTGCAGGGTGCCCACAGGGCTACAATGTGTTTGTAGTGCAGGTGCCTGGGGTGTGGTGTGTGCCTGATGCAGGACGTGCCAGGTCTTGGCAGTATCAAGGGCACACAGAACAGGCTGCTGGTGTCACAGCGTGCCCAGAGACCATCTTTGCTCTGGGCTTGCTGCAAGGCCCCAGACGCCAGCACCTCGCTGGCTTCCTGCCATAGCGGGGCAGGCGTGCAGGGCAGTGAGAAACCACAGCATCCTCCTGACTTAGCCTCGCACTGAGCAGGCTGAGATTGCTCTCGAGAGCATTTGGTGCTCTGTCCTCTCTGGCGAGGTGACACCCATAGATCAAGAGTGGGGGTGGGTAGGGGAAATGGATGCTGCTGGGCTGTGTTGGGAAGAGGGTGTGCTTTCTGTCCCTGCCAAGGGATGCTGGGCCCCCTGGGCCTGCAATGAGGTCGGCTCCTCCACCGCAGCCAGAAGTGTCACCACAAAGCCTCTGCCACTAGGGCTTTGCCACCCAGCAGAAGGTGCTGGTGACACACAGTGATTGCAGAGGAAAGTTGGGGAGCCCTGAGCCCCTCACCAGCCACCTGCCCCGCCCAGCCCCCCCGCCACAGGCAGAACCTTTGCAGCACTGTGTTATTTATTTCCAAAGCACCCTCTTGTCCTGCCAGCATCCTGTAGAGGTAGGTCAGTGTTGGGTCATGGGGTGGAGGCTTAGTCCCATTTTACAAGAAATGAAATCCTGCAGAGTTGCACAAGATCCCAGTGTGGCAACAGCTGGTCTGGGAGAAGAGATTGGGGCTCCAGCATCCCACCCTGCCACACATCCTGCTCTGCAGGAGGGTGCCCCATGCCTCTGTATCTTCTGTCTAGATTTGTACTCGATGGTCCCAGCACACACCATACTGCACTAGGCATTGAACCAGCTCTGCAGGTCGGGATAGACCTGGCCGCGGGGCAGCTTGGGGTAGGCAGTGCAGATGGTGCAGATGCGCTCTTTCCAGTCAGCATAGAGCTTCACGCTGTACCTCTTCTGCCAGGCAAAGAACTGCCGGTAGCGGCTGGAGTTCACGGTCTTCAGGAAGCTGGCCAGCTCTGCCAGAGAACCAAAGTCATCGACGTGAATGAAGGAGTCTTTAGGAATGAACTGTTCATAGTTGGCCCGTGGAGGTCCTAGCACCACGGGCACGGTGCCAGCCATCAGTGAGTTCCTCCAGAGCTTCTCTGTGATGTAGTCCTGGTGGATGGAGTTCTCAAAGGCCAGGTAGAACTTGGACTTGGATGTCGTTGTCAAGAGGCAGTCTTTGCAAAGTGGCTTTTTGTTTGCTTTCCCATATATGTTCACGTGAAGGTACCTGGAAAGGTTTTTGTAGACTTCAGCTCTTCTCTGAGTCCTGTGGTAGTTGCTGATAACCCAGGACACCAAGTTGGTCTTTGTGGGGATATTGACAGTGGCTGACTGGTTGGGCACAAGTTTGCCATAGGGGATGAAGATGTCTGAGTCCCGTCTGTAGGTCATCACCCAGTTGAATGTCTGGTTCCATACTGCTAGACCTTTAGTGTTGGAGGGGGACTCCAGGGAGACCCATACCCAGTGCTGACCTGGTAGCCTTTCCTTGGGCAGCCTGTCCCTGCCAGGCTGGAGTCTCGTGTGGGGGAACACCACCACATCTGCCCGGCCCAGGAGCTGCCGCTCCATTGTGAGCCAGCAGCCCATGATTCCATACAGCTCATGGCAAATGTCCCCACTGATGTTGGGGACCTCCTTTGAGGGCCATTCCCACATGAGTACCACCAGTGGCTCGGCGTTCTTGGGGGCTTCTCTGGAGACTTCAAAGGGGTTGAGGAAGCACCTCAGGTTCCAAAGGATGGTTGCAAACATCCCGGTGGTGACCATCACCTTCAGACTGGGGCAGCTCCATGGCAACCGTGGCAGCAGCAATGCCCAACGCATGCTGGCAGGCTGGCTGTCACCTTCTTGGGTGACAGAACTGACACCTGGGAGACAGGAGAGGCCACTAAGGGCTGTCAGCTCAGCTTGCTCAGGGTTAGGGGTGGTGGGGAGGCGCTGAGCCATTGAGCATGGAGAAAGGGCTTCTCCATGAAACCCGGGCCCCAGCATCACTGCTGGCCCCTCTTGGAGGCTCTCAGCCCACCCCCAGGGTCCCCTGTGCACCTAGTGTCACCCCATGGTGGCTTTTGTGTCACCCTCCTGCAGTCACTGGTGTCTCCATCTCCAGGACAAGCGGGGATGTTGGATGCTGCCAAAGGGAGGTACAGAGCTGATGGGCTGCAGCCACCTGTCCCCCACATCTCCAATTGCCTGTCACCACTTCCCTGTACATGCAGGAGGGATGCAGTCCTCGGTACTTCCTCCATGCCTCAGGTTCCCCACCTGAAAACAGCTACAGTCCCACTCCACCCTTCTTGCTTTTCCCAGGGCAGATCAAACCTTAAATGCAGTCAGCCTTGCTGCTGCCAGGCTGGGGGTCTGCAGAATGGGGCCACGTGCCAAAGGGTGGGTCTTGTCTGAATAACCCCACAGTGAGGCCCCAGCTGCAAACCAAGGTGTCCCTGGGAGTGACTGTGAAGTCTGAAATCCTACTCAGGGCTGGACTGGAGTGTCCTGCCTGAGAAGTACCTCCTCACTCCTGTGGTGATTGTAGGGCTCTCCAGAGGCTCAGAGTGCTCTATCCAGTCACCAAAGACATGAGGAACTCCAGCAGGCTGGGAGCTTGCAGCCCTGGTGCCCCGAATACACATTTTATTTTCAGGGTGTAACAGCTGGCCAGTGCCCAGCAGGCAGGGCAGGGAGAGCAGCACAGGCACGGAGTCACTGGGGCTGCAGCTAGTGGGTCTCAGCCCACAGGTGCATGGGAGCCCCAGCCTGAGATACTCACCCTGCCATGGTGCTCATTAGCCTGCCTCAGGACTGTGCTTCTGGTGCTGTGCTTTAACCAGCAGCACTGATGGAAACAGAAGGCAGTGGCAGGAGGTGAGGGGGATGTTTGGCCAGGCTGGGGACCAGCTAGGCCCAGCTCAAGCCCACCCAAAAGTGCCGGTCTCAAGTGCAGGGCTTGGTGCCCATGGGGCCACCCACAGCATTCAGCACTGAAGGTAGTTTCCTTTTCAAGGCAACCCCTGAAAATACATTGACTACCCAAGCCCTGCTGCCAGCCACGGCTCTACTGGTTCCTCCATGGTTTTGGAGCCTCTTGGAGAGTAGTGCCCCACTTTCCCACCCAACCACTGCAGCTTTGCTGCGAAAAAGCCCTTCCTTGCTTTAGCCACTCCGTCTGTCCTGCTAAAACGTATGAGGTAAGTTTAGGCTCCCGAAAAACCTGGCATCTGCAGTGAGGAGGGCTGGGAAAGCTTTATTGGCTCCCTGCACTTCACACCAGTGCTTTCGGTCCCTCTGCTCACCGATTCCCGGTAGTGGGGTTGTTGCCCCCATTTTGAGGGTGCTCCAGGAGGGGACAGCCTGCCAGAAGCCGACCTGTTTCCCAGCCTCCCTCCTGTGGCAAGCAACAGTGCTGAGCTCAGACTTACCGGGGAAGGACTGGTGTGGCAGCGTGTGAGGTGCCTGCGTGCGTCTGCCTGGGTCGCTGCCGGGACTGGGCTCGACGGCTTCTTCTTTTCTGCGGTTTTGCCTCGTCCTGGCCCCACCGCGGGTCCTTCCTGCTGCACGCAGCAGCTGGCACAGCCTGCTGCCAGCACTTCCTGTGACCCATGGCTGAATGTGTGTCCTGAGGGTGGGTGCCTGCCCATGGCCAGGTGGGTGCCCCACGGCTGGCTGATGGCTGATGGTACCTTCTGTGGCAGGGTGGGTACCCCATAGTAAAATGGGTGTCTTCTGTCAGAGTGGGCGCCCTATGGCTGAATGGCTGCCCCATGACAGGATGGGTGTCTTGTGGCTCATGCATGTCCCATATCTGAGAGAGAGCTCCATAGCTGGTTGCATGCCCCATAGCAAAGGCAGGTGCCCTGTTGCTGAATGGGTGCCCTGTAGCTGTGTGGTTGCCTCACAGCTAGGTGGGTCCTTCATGGCTGAGCACACACCCCACGGTTATGTGGGTGCCTTAGGGCTGGATAGGTGCCTCTGGCTGGTGCATGGCTTGTGACTGCCCCATGTTGGGTGCTGCACATGGCTGGTGTGTGTCTCATGCCTGTGTGGGACACTGTTGCCTAGTGCATGCTCCATGGAAAGTGCTGCCTCATGGCTGTGCCCTGACACCTGTGGGGTGATTCCTGGTGCAGGTGCTCCTCAAAGCTCTGCCTGTGCATCCTACCCCATCCCCTTGTTCTTACCACCCCACCCTCCGGCTGGGCTGTAGCTCCTTGCAGAAGGTGCATGTGCCCCCAGATGGGATTTCAGTTCCCCAAAGGGGAAAAGTTCCTCAGAGCTCCTTTGGTGTCAGGTTTGAAACCAAGACCAAATTGTGGCTTCTCTCTGCCAAGCACTTCTCCCATCCCAGATGCCACCCAGAGGCCTGATGCCCTGTCTGGGCTGAGGTTTTCAGAGGTACTCATCCCTGGCTTGGGGTTTGCAGGATGGCCTCATGTTCCCACACTACACCAGGGCTCTCCACCACTCCCCATGCTGCAGAAGGGTCTCATCCCAAGCTTGTGCAGACTGGGCCCACACCCACACCATATGCTTTCACTGGCCAGGTCCTGCCCCCATGGCAGAGGGGTGGCAGGGGACAGGGAGGAGGCATAGCATGGCATGGCACAGAGGAGGAAACAATAGGTAAATATCCCAAACACATGCTGAGACCTGCCACCCTACTCTGTCCTTGAGCTCTGCAGGGCAGGGTCCTGAGCCTCTGTGGGCTGCATGTGACAGTCCTGTGTGCTCTGCTGCCTGCCAGAGCTGCGGCTGTGCAGGAAGTAAAGTTGCCCAGTGGGCTGTGCTGAGCCCATGGGGCAGCTCTGCCAGCTAGCAGCTTTGTGCCAAAGCACACCCCACAAACACTCTTTTGCTGAGACCATTAAGAATTATAATTATTATTATTATTTATTATTACCATTGAAAGCAGGATTGTCGGGTCTGGCTGCACACCCCTGGCAGTTAAAGCTCACTCTGAAATCACACAGGAAGACACAAACAGCAGGATGCTCATTTGCCTTGGACTGGAACCAGATGATTCCTCCGTGTTTGCTGCCACCCATAGTAGAGCCACAAGGATGGAGGAGAGCATCAGCCCGAGAGCCTCAGCATGGCACTGCCACTGCCACAACTCATGCCAATGGCAAGGCCATGGGTGATTCCCTCTTGGCAGGTTCTGGGAAGAAGCTGGTCAGTGCCTTGCCAGCTGCATGTGCTGGGGATTTGAGTGCTGCCTGTGCTGGGATGAGTGCGGGCAGCACCTTGCCCTCAGCCTTGCCAAGGTGCCTCCCGTCTGCCACCAGCAGCCTGGTTGCAAACAGGATGCCAGCCTGACTTTGACTCCCACTGACTCATCTTGAAACTGTCAGCTAAAGTGGCAACAGTATCTCCTCAGTGCTGCCAAGCCTTGGGCACCTGCCCTGGCCAGGCTGTTTTCTGCCAAAAGGGGAAGTGGGCACATGTGTGCCTCAGTGGCATCTGCACAGAAAGCTGCCTCTCGTGCCTGGGGTCTGGACCCGCCCCATCCCAGCCTGGCCATGCCCTTGGTTGTTTTCTTTGCTGTCATTGCCATATAGGCACCAAGCCCTGCAAGGAGAAAAGAGAAGGGGAAACAGAGGCAAAGGTGGGGAAGGGAGCCCCAAGGCATGCAATGCTGTCCCTGGAGCTGACAGGGGCATACTACTTTGGCACACGCAGAGCTGGGAGCAGGGCCCATAATGCTTTCTGGGTTCCTGAGCACTCCTGGGGTCTGCACCTCTGGCTGCACCCTTGCTCCTGCCAGCTGCCTGGATCCTGGCAGTAGGGATGGCTGCAGTGCTGGGGCAAGACAACAGGCCAGGCAGCAGCTGGGCACAGCACCATGCCACTGCACCAGGGTGTAGCAGGGCTCTGTGGTTTCAGTGCCACCCAGGGAGCCCTCAGAGGCTAACTACAGCTCTGGGCTGGGTGTTTTTTTCTCTGCATCCGTGTCCCCTGTTTCCTGTTATCTTTTCTCACCCCCTTTCTGCATTTCTTCCCTTGCATGATTAAAACCCCAGATACTGGGTGCTGCACAGCCTGCAGGGCAGCATTCCCAGCCTGGCCTGCCCCAACCCTGCCAGCTGCAGCCGATCCTTCCTGCCTGGTCAGAGCTGCTAGTATTGTCCCTGCTGCTGTCCCTATGCCCCCCTTCACAGCCCTAAAGACCAGGGCCAGGGCAGGAGTAGGGACAGCATTGGCCTGGGTGGTGGAGGACGGCACTGGGAAGAGCATCAGCCACAAAGTTTCCACTGGGGATGCAGGATGGGTGGTGGAGCAGGAGGGAGCTTCTCCCAGGTGCTTGTAGCCATCACCCTTGGGTGCTGCCTCCAGGACATCCTGGCAGCAAGGACAATACCCAACGGAGTACTTGCAGCCAGTGAGTCCAGACACCTTCACTCTTGCGGCCCAGGGACATGTCAATGTGGTGATGGAGACTCCAAGACAGGCTGGGAGCCAGGGCCAGCTCTGCCTGGGTGAGCTGAGCAGAAGCTCCCAGCATTCAGGGATATGCCATGGGACCATCGGGTAGCACCAGATGGCACTAGTGCAGAGCAAGGAGCTTTGTGTGGGTGGGTGCTGCCATCTGCAGATGTCTCCATACAGGTAGAGGAGCTTGGCCATCCTGCAACTAAGCCCTCTGAGCAGCACTCAGGGCCCCAGGTCCACAGAGGAGAATGGCCACCAGAAGCCCAAGGCTTCAGGGCCCCAGGTCTGCGGAGGAGATGAGTCACCAGGTCTTGGGGACTCTACTGCTCCATGGCACACTGCTGGGTCTGTCTCTTGCTAAGCCCCTCACAGGGTTTCATGGTCATGCCAAGCAGAAGAGAAGCAGTGAAGATCCCCAAGACCCATCCAGGAGCAGCAAGAAGGAGAGAGGCAGGGGATCTAGGTTAGGGCTTTGAGCCCGCATTGCCCATGGCCACAGCCATGACCCTCTCTGCTGTGCTTCTCCCAGCTGGGGACCCACTCTGCTGCAGGGAGATTTTTTCTGGGAGGAGTCAAGGGTGCATGGACCCCTTCTTCCAAGGGACCAAGTAAAAGCCACTGCTGGAGTGAGGTCCAGGGCCGGAGAATCTGTTGGCTGAACCCCCACAGCCTGGCTTACCTTGGCATCACATCTCCCCAGCTCGACAAAAGTGGAGGAACTCCAGCAGACCTCGGGGTCATCCTGGTGCAGCAGCCCCTTGGTTGCTCTTTCCAGCAGGATGCAGGTGGAAAGGTTCTGAGCCAGCCCTGGGCACCCCCTGTCTGGCTCCTCTTGATCCTGCCTGCACACCCTGAAGCACCTGCAAACCAGCCCTCCCTGTGGCACAGAGGAGGGCAGCATGGGGCCTCTCCACCACCATGTCCCCCTGGGCATCCCTTCTCCCACACCTTATCGTGGTGTCTCTCCACCACTGTGTTCCCCTGGGCACCCCTTCTCCTCCCACACCTCTGCACAGTGTTTCACCCAGAAGTCTTCTGAAGAATGATGCTTTGTGGCAGGACAAGGAGAGCTTTTGTTAATGCCCAAGCAGCTGTGGCAGAGCCTGCCCGAAATGCAGTCACCCTTGGCAGCACCCCTTGGGGTTGGGGTAGCCAAATGAGTTACTCACAGCTCTGGCTGTTCTTGGCCCTGCAAGCAGCATGGAGACAAAGATGGGAGAGGAGAGATGAGAGAGAGAAGATGGAAGAAGGGGGAGGGGAGAAGGGGGTACAGATAGCTGGAGGGAGGGATAGGTCCTGAAATGAAGAGAACCAAAGGAATGGAAAGAGAGAGGAAGGGAGGGAGGGATGAAAGGTTGGGTGGAAGGAAGGAAGTGTGGCAGGAAAGTAGGAAGGAAGATTAAATGGAAGGATGGAAGGAAGAGTGAATGGAAGGAAGGGTGAATGGAAGGATGAAGGGAAAGACAGATGGAGAGCTGGCCTGGTTGAATGCTTACTCTGTTGAGGTCATCCCTTCCAGCCCTGGAGTCACAGCTGGCCTAGGGGCACAGCTCCTTGCAGGCCAGTTGGTTCCCTCCACAAACACCTCTGGACCCACACAACTGGTCCGTGAGGTTGTTTGGGCAGGAACTGCAGGCAGCTGAGCCTGAGCAGGGCCAGCAGCAGCATATGGGGATGGCAATGCCACCCTCAAATGCAGACCTCCACAGTGACTAGTTCCTCTGGAGTTAGTCTGTCCTGGAGGGGCAGCAACAGAGGAATGGATCAGTGTGGGCTGACCCTCCCTGTGTCTCTAGCTTGGAGAGGAGCAGGAGCAGTTCCTAGGGTCCAAGGGTTCCCTGATCTGGCACCTCCCTGGAGCAGGAGCTCCAGTCCTGGGACAGGCCACAATCAGGGAGACCTGACTGCCAGAACAGCTGTTCCCTGTTGCATCTCAGGGCTCCGTGTCTCATATTTCCCACGACTAGCAGGGTCTGGCAGCAGGTCCCTGGGAACCTTCTGCGACCACGGTGCCCTTAGGGCCCAGCAAAACCACCCAGGGGCGACACTGCAGGGCCCCAGTCTGCCCTGAGCCAAGGTGCCGCAGGTGAGCTGGGTGGGCTAGGCCAGGCTGGGTTGGGTTGGGTTGGGTTGGGCTAGTCTATGCTAGGTGAATCTAGACTGGGCTGGGTGGTACGGACTCTAGGCTGGGCCGGGCTGGGCTGGGCTGGGCTGGGCTGAGCTTAATTGAGCTGCTCTGGGCCGGGCCAGGTGGTAAGGGCCGGGCCGGGCCAGGTGGTAAGGGCCGGTCAGGTGAGGTCAGGTGAGGTGGTAAGGGCCGGGCCCGTGCGGAGGAGCCGCGGCCCTGCGCGGTGCCTTTAAGGAGTGGCGGCAGGCGGGCGGCTTTGGGTTGGGTTGTTATTGCGCAAGGCGGGGCCGGGCTGGGCCTGGATCGGAGCCGGCGACTGGCTTGGTTTTTCCATCCTTTTCTTCTTTGCTCGCAGTCTGCAGCGGACAAAGACGGCGGCTGCGGTCCCGCGGGGTATGGCGGTGGGCGGCGGGTGATCCGCAGAGCCTAGCGGGGGAGCCCCTGCGCGGGGTTGGGCTCGGCTCGGCCATGGGTTTTCTGCACCAGCTCCATCTCCTTCTCTGGAAGAACGTGACGCTGAAGCGGCGCAGCCCGGTGAGCGTGGGGGCAGCGGCCTGTCGGGGACTCGGGTCTGGAGATTTCATGCAGGCCTGGGCAGCCG
>VWZX01000182.1:187827-213790 GCA_013399015.1 Galbula dea | reverse complement strand
CTTCCATCAACGCTGTCTTCGCACAATCCTAAACATCCACTGGTCAGATTATGTGACCAATACATCTGTTCTAGAACAAGCAGCAGTCCCAAGTATTGAAGCCATGTTACTGAGAACACAGCTGAAATGGGCAGGGCACATCTCAAGGATGAAGGGCCACCGCCTCCCTAAGATCTTGCTTTATGGTGAACTTGCCACCGGCTGCCGTAAGAGAGGAGCCTGAAAGAGAGGATACAAGGACTCCCTGAAACAACATCTCAGCCTTGGCCATCTTGATCATCATAACTGGTCTACTCTGGCCTCCAAGCGGGAGGCCTGGAGACACACCATCTATAACGCTGCAGATGCTTTTGAGAAAGCACACAGGATCACCCTTGAGGAGAAAAGACAACGCAGAAAGAATCGTGCCTTGCGGAACACACCATCTAAGGAGTCTTTCTGCTGTTCTTTTTGCAACCGCTCATGCCTATCTCGTATTGGCTTTTTTAGCCACCAACACACTTGCAACAAACGTGGGTAGAGCCCTTCTCAAATCTTCGTTCGCGAAGCCTGGCCATGATGGTGAGACAGTGGAACACGTTGCCCAGAGAAGTTGTGGAAGCCCAATCCCTGCAAGCTTTTAAGGCAAGGCTCGATGGGGCTCTGGGCAACCTGATCTAGCAGGAGGTGTCCCTGCCAGGCAGGGAGGTTGGAACTAAATTATCTTTAAGGTCCCTTCCAACTCTGACAATGATTGATTTTATGATTCATTCATGGTATGCCCTTTCTACACTGGAATAACTGGAAAAGAGTCGGCCACAGCATCCTGTGCTGGGGTGGTGGGTTGGGGCAGGGGTCCACTATGGGCTTTCTTCATCCCTTCTTGAAATGGTATTTCCTAGGTGACCTTGCCCATAAGGTGGAGAAGGGCTTCACTTTGGCACTGGACATCTTCCTTCATGTCCAGTGGCTCAGGAAGAAATGACTGAGAGCTTTCTGCAAGAAATCAGGTGAAGTCACCATGCTGCCAAGTAGCTAGGTAGAGAGACCACTTGCTCTCAAATTTGAGGGTAAGCACAAAGCTAGACCTTCTCTACTGCCAAGTGTCATCTCCAGGGGTGGAGAAATGGCAGCAGCTTTTGGAGAAGTTAGAGGAGATGGAAAATGTGATGCTCCCACAACCGCTTCCCTATCCTTGGCAGCACACTGTGGAGACACAGTAAATTCAATCTGACAGAGACAGAGGTCATGTTAAGGTCTCACACCAAAGTGGTGTTTGTCAAAGACCCTTTCCAGAGACTTATCTCCACAGTCAGGAAATGCATGGGCAGCATCTCTTCCTTCAGTAGCTTTGCTCAGGATGTTTTAGAGAGAGGACTGGACGATGCCAGTGTGGCTTGGAACCCACTTGTTAGCCTCTGCTGGCCCTGTTTCACCTAGTATGACTACATGGTGATGTTTGGCTTCTCCAGGCAGGACCTGGATCATCTGCTGCAGTGGGTTAGGCTGCCTGGAGACAGCCTCCTCCCCAGGGTCACCAACACCTAAGTGCAGTAGACCTACAGCTGGTTATTAGAGCAGGTGTTCAAAGAGATGTCACTCCAACAGAAGAAGAAACTGTCTCATTTCTACCACTGGAACCTTGATGCTTTTCCATTTTCTAGCAGTTTTCTGTCAGACCTCTTCAGTATCCCAGAGACCTGGTAGAAATAACCTAGCTGGAGGTACAGTTTCAGAGAGCATTAATCCAAATGCAAGTGCTTCGAGGTACCGGCTGGGTCACAGACAGAGTGTTGTTCCACAATTGCATGCAGCACACTTGTCCGTGTCACAGCTCCAAAAGGCACATCAGAGACAGAGAGGGAGAGGTTATCAAGGCTCTTCAGACAGCTGAATGCATTTAAATATGGCAAGACCAGGCACTAGGGGAATGCATGGCACTGGGGCTTAAAAGATTGCATAGACTGAACTGTGATGGGGTAAACAGCTCTCAGCAAACCTAGTGTTTTGGTACATTGGACCTGCTGCAAACTGCAGCAGCATCCACAAATTTTCTGTCTGCATGGCCATTTCATACTCTGGGCTCCCTTTTGGGCCAAGAGGCTTGGCCATGGCTTCTTTATGACAAATCTTCCCACGCAGATGCAGGAAGCACTCCAAAAGGAGTAAAAAAACCTGAAGTCTGTCTAATCTGCACCCTTAGGTGAGATATGACAGAGGGTGGCAAACCTCGCTGTTGACGCTCCCAACCCTCCCACACTCATGGAAGACCAGGCCTAGCTCAGCCTATTGTTTGGTCATATCTGTTCTGTGTGAACTGTTCCTGTTTTATGACCTCACATCTCCTTGAGTGTTTAGGTGCAAGATGACCACAGGGATGCAACATGATGCTTGCTCCATTCACACATTTTGAGTGAGGTTCCTCCCTTTACAGGTCTGATTCAAATGGGAAGCTTAACTTTCAGCTCTACTCATCAGCAATGAGACAATGATATGGCAGTCTGGACCAGGTAACAGCCATGCCTATGCAGACACACAGCCTTCCACCTTGTCTCAGCAGCCAGAGGGCACAGTAGAGGTGGCCAAAAGCATCAGGATGTATCACTGTGCTGCTGTGAAAAACACAGTGTGACTATTTAAGATCCTTCTGGTGGAGAAGTGGGAGGACTTACTCTGCTTTCTTTTCGACTTGGCTGCCATCGTGGCCAGATGGAGGCCCAGGCTTTCCAGCTGGCTCACCTGCTGCATCTGGCTGGGTAACCTGGAACTACCACCCACTCTCTCCCAACTTTGGCCACCAATCTGATCTGCCAAAAATCCTATGGAAAGAGTCCATCCTTGCCAAATACCAAAGGAGGAACAGAAGTTCTCCTGCTTTCAAATCATGATATTTACCATAGCATAGTTTCTAGAATATATTTTTACCTTTATTTTGCAATGTTGTGACATTCACAGAGAATTCTGCATACATTCATGTGACATGGATTTGACAATGCTCATTAAAGAACAATAGTGAAAGCTGTTGATTAGAACTGACCTAAAGCAATTACAGAAAGCTTGATATCCCTCTCTGATAGACATGCGATTAATATTGTTAAGACATCAGATAAATTCCTTTCACCCTTTCACAAACAATCCAGCTACAACAATTATTACCTAAGTGCCATTATTGTGCATAATACTTAACAGACTAGCAAGATGGCTTAGCTCCTCTTCTGACGATACAGTTCTGGAAGGAGAAAAATGGCAAATTTCCAATTGTATGTATTTCAGAGTTACGAGGCTATGATGTATTTCACTGAAAGGTACTAGGAAATGAACATTTTTCTCTCTGTGAGTAGCTTTCTCTTCAGCTGAATTCCAATGCAGTGAGATATGCATGAAGAGATCTGACTCAGCACATGCCAGAGGTCAGTGATGTGAACTCATAACAGGAGAACTGTCCTCAGACAGCTCTGTAGCACAGTCCGCATTTTAAGTTGGGCTATCCTATAGCAGAACCATCTTTTCCTGCCGACCCACCACAGTGGGTCCCAGTCCTTCCTTAAGGTGACTGGAGCTTGGTTCTGTGGGAAAGCACTGTATGAAATGTTAAGACAGAGATGAAATGAAAATCCCAGCTTCATATTCCATAGGGTCCCTGTCTCATCTACAGTCAAGTCAAGTATTCCAATGATCTCTCTGTAAATTTCTATTAGTCTTCAAGCTTCCATTTTCCTACAACCTCAAAACTAGTTACTGCAATTAATTTGCAATGCTGATTTTATAGTATTGCCTGTCCCTCCCCACACTCCCCCCTTCCAGGTGTTTGATATCATCTACTTTCAACTCCAGTGCATCCCAAAAGGAAAGGGTTTTGTCCTTCCATCAGCTAGTGGCTGTAGAAGGTTAGTAAGAGGGCCTTGAGCTGGAATGTGCTTGAGGGCAAGGACTGGTATCTGACAAAGAGTGAGTCACTGATGCTGCAGCAAAAACAGCTCCACAGACTAAGGTTTGCACTGAACAAACCCACTCAGACCACTGCATAAACACATAACTTGGCAAACACTATAAATTCATGCACAAAGTGAATAACAAAAGAGAGACTTGATGCATCTAATTTTTAAAATTTCACCTGCCCAGGTAGTCAGTGTGGCTATGTCAGACACCACAAAGCCATTCTGAAATGATTAAAGAAGTGCTCCCAGATCCATGGGGAATAACGAGCATTAGCTCATCCTGCTAGTGACATTCTGTCACATCCCAGGACCCTCACAGTGGGCAGGCCTCTGGTGAATGCTGGCAGCTTTCCTCTGAGGCGATGCTGGAAGCTCCTTGATATCACACTCTTTACCTGTAACTCCTTGTATTCTGTAATACGTTACACATTACCTTCCCTCCATACGCCTTCTCAGCCTGGTCTGAGTGAGCATGTCCAACAATCCCACAAGGTGGTTGTCACAGAAACAGTACTGATATTGATCTACCTTACGGACTTTTTATTTTGCATCGCTTTTCCTGGATATCCAAGAACATGAATACACAGGCTCTGACAGCTGTTCTTGCACACAAATGATCACATTTTCCTCTCTGAGAGCTATTTTACTTACTGCCATCTTTCAGGAGAAAACAAACATGTGCTCTTGCCCAGTACCTCAGAGCTTAAGAAACACCAATTTCATATTTCAATTAATAAAACAATTACATAACAAGCTCAGCAGGTACAAAATAATTTTGCAAGTCACATATACAAATGCCCTTCTTCTAGATGGTAGAACCATAGTATTTTAAGCTGAGAAATAAATCTACACATTTCCAAGCTATATTCCCTGGAGTGCTTCAAAAAAGTATTTCAAGCTGTGCATAAATTGTTAAGTTGTAAGATGGAGACCAACTTTACGCAGTTTGTACGTGAGCAAAATTTTATATAAGGCAATGGAGTTACATCCTCTTGCACCACATATTTTATGGCCCTAGGAGTGCAAAAACAGAAAAAAGACATTTTGATAAATCTGTGGGCCAGACAAACAGATAAAAGTTTGCATATGATGAGCAGGTACAGTACATTATCTAGAGATAACACAATGCTACAGTGTTAAATCTGACAGTGACAAAACCTGTGAAGAGGGATGCCCAGCGTTAAATCAAACATGAAAAATGCATTCAGCACAGAAGACATGCAGTAACTGCATAGTCAGCACATTTTTCAGGCAAGCAGTCCCTATAGAAAAATGTACCCATTCTCTTACATTCAGCAAAACTAAGAGTTGTCCTGATAAGAAAGCAAAGCCAGAGCATAACAGTGAGGGATTGACCCTAGAGGGCACCCAGAGCCAATTAATTCCCAGCTGTGTCCATTCTCCTCTGTCCCTTGCCCTGGGCTAGAACAAATTGCTTTGGGAACAAGGATGAGTAACTTTTCCTGTTACTCGAATGTCTCTGATGCCCTTTTCTATTTAAAAGATAGGGAGAGATGTGGAGGTGCAGGGCAGGAAAAGGCTATGTTAAATGAAGCAGCATCTTGCTGGAAGTCCTCTTGGTAACTCTAGTTTTTATCTTTAATCAGACAAGGTAGTGAGTGAATTAAGAACTCATTAAATCTCTGGTGCGAACAAAGCAATCATCATTTAGCTTACGATAAATCAGCTATTTGTCACATTTTAGGGTTTTCCTCTGAACCATGTTTGTTACATATGTAAGACCATCTTTGTTAGCTAACATCAAAATTCCTCATCTTCCTCTAGCACTTATCTGGCTTTGTGTGCAGAGGGGACATAACAGGGTCCAGCCCTCTGTGCCTCTCATGCTTTTCGCCATCTCAGCTAGAGGACTGTTTGTTTGAGTTCAATGCATTGAAGCCCTTCTTGGCACATCATCACAAGGTAGTCCATATTCTCCTCATAGTAAAAAAAAAAAAAAAAAAAAAAAAAAAAAGGAAAGAAACAACTACCCTGCCCTTTCACATTTGCTGGTAATAAGCATGTCTCACATCCTTGCAGCAATTTTAAATGAAATCTGTAAGATTTTTTAGTTACACCTGGATAACAACACCTTCTGCTTACTCTTCATTTGAATTTACATCACAGCAGCAATTCCCTCTCCTACAGAAAACAATGATTGGACAATTAAATATGAAAGCTCCATAAAACAGTGGATGAGCCACATGAACATAGATTATTTTTTTCCATTGAAGTCCTGCTGCCCTGTGGTGCCTCTGGTGTAATCTCAGTTTCATGAGGACAGTTTGCTCCTCAAACTTCCTTTTACACACGCACAGACCATGGCTTAAAGGTCCCTGGTTCAGCGGAAGGGCACTGTAAAGAAAAAGAAAATTAAGTTGACAACAAATGAAGGTCCTGCCCTGGGTTCAGTGTGCCCCACCATGTCCCCTTTGAGGTGGGTGATTTTGTCCTGTTGAAGATCTTAGCTCATATCCCAGTCTTTCTTAACACAGAGATTTCTGCCTCATAGCACATCTGTTAGAGCCTGTACTTGGCTCTAGCTGAAGGCCTGATGGATTTGCAGTTTGTGCAAATTCTCAGAAACATTTCTGGGTCTTTCTCTCCACGCAATGAGGCAGGGGTTATGTGAGAAAGACTAAGACTTCTAGGTTTTGCTGTTAACCACAGGGGCTCAAGCTGATGAAAGCCTGGAGGACAATCACGTGGACATATAGCTATGTTTTCTAAGTCACGCAGGAATCAGCAGGACGCTGTAGAGGGACCCACTGCTACACAGCCCTATTATGCACAGAGAAGCCCATGAAGATTCAGTGAAAGGGTTAATTCCTGCAGTCCTTCACATTAAGCCTACAGCCTTGACTTCTGTAGCCATAACATTTAGGAGAAGAAAGCATTTTCTCTAACACTTTTCTCTCCCTCCTTCCCTGAGGGACACCACTAAATCAGGGAGTGGACCTGCAAGATACGTTAGTAGTGGTGATTGCCTTAGAGCTGACAGTTAGGAGCATCAGGACAAGAAGTCAGCATCTTTGTTCTACAGGCAGTGCTTGGAGGATGAAGGGATGAACTGCAACTTCACTGATACTGTATGGCAGCCTTTGCTGTAATAGAAACCCTAGCAATGCTAGTCTGTGGATTTGACTGTCATTTGGAAGCATGTTAAATGAAGGATAAAACCCATGAAATAAAATCCATCTGCTTAAGCAGGGCCACAGCCTCCCCATCAGGCCTTCATCCCAGATCTGAGCCACTGTAACCAGCATACACACTTCATGTGGGATTGGCTGGCTAGGGAGGAGACCATGAAACCAGAAGTTGTTACCATTTTGGTGAAGATGTCTACACAAGCATTGCGGATCCTCTCTGGGGTGGCAGGGCTGTCCAGCCTGAATGGTTCCGTCACACCTGAGTCCTTCCTTGCTGAGTAGATGGCATCTTTAATGGCATAAAACACTGAGGCAGACAGAAACAGAGGTGGCTCTCCCACAGCCTAGACAAAGCACAAGCAAAAGTGAAACTGCAGCCCCAAACAGTCCTGGCCCTAGAAAGACTAATGAGGCTAATAGGGAGATGAGCAAACCCTACATGACAAATGGGAATTGTTTGCATTCCTCACTCCTTCTTTGTAACTTCTCAGTGTCCCAGATGTGATTAGGAGGGAAAGGCCAAGCCAAAACAGCCCCTTGCCTTCCAGATGTAATCCTCAGGTCTAGCAGATGTGATCACTGAGGAAACAAAGCTAAAGCAGCCTCCAGTCTGCCAGATGTGATCAGTGAGGAAAGACTGACCTAAAACAACCCCTAGTCCATTTAGGAACAGCAGGAAAATACAAGCTTTCTGACACAGCAGGGCTGTTATAAAGGGAAAAGGGACTAACTCATTCCCACAACCTTTTGGATGGTGCTAGAATTGCAGCAAAGGAAGTCAGATAAGGCGGTGGTGAGTTGTCTAGGCAAAGAGCATGATATACCATTCCTGGAGGTCCCTGCAAACCAGCAGGAATGCCTTCCTCAAGGACTACACAAGTCCTGAGGTTCCTGTCATCCCCTTTTTTCTTAACGATGTCATCAGCACTAATCACCCAAAAAGCTCTCCTCACTGATGAAGATGTTCCTGTGCATGGAGGGGAAATGATAAATTGTAAGGAGGCAGACCATGCATGTACCAATAAGGTTGCTGGGTGATCTCTCTAAATACTCTGTTGAACCACAAGTAAAAATCCAGCCCTGCTCTTTGCAGCTCTTACTAACTGCAAAGGGCAACGCTGACTGTAGTGTAAACAGCTGAAGGACATGTAGGTGAATAATGAACCTTTAAGGGTGCCACAAGTACTGTGAAAAAGAAAGCAAAACATGAAAACTCAGACACAAGATCTTGGTACACTGGATCTGGGGAAATGACACTGCTGGAAATGCTATCCACTGTGATGGCTCTGGTGCAAGGGAAGGGCAAGCAGTGAGCTGACATGCAGGGGGAGGTTGGCAGCCTCTGTTACAGCAGAACTGGCACACCAAAGCCACTTTAACTCTCTCTAATCAACAATCGGGGCAGCAGAGTGCAGATTATTTCAGTTCTTCCTAACTCTGAAGGGTAGTATATGTATTTCTGGTAAGGAATAGGAAAACATATTGACCCCAGAATAAAGCCAGCATAATGAGATTCGTTATTTAGACACGTGCATTATTGCACTCAGCTTCACAGAATTATAGAGCAGTAAGAGGACCGTGGATCTTGCAGTTATACCTTGGATGAATAAACTGCCTTGCTGTTTGGACAGTCACGGAGAAGCGAGACATAGAATTCAGTTGGGATGTCGCCGAATGCTGGGATTTTGTACATTCCAGGCCCTCTAGTGTACAAGTTCCCTTCAGGAGAATAGCGCAGCTCCTCCATGGTGAAGAGCCCAAGGCCTTGGACAAATGCTCCTTCTATCTACAAACACATCCAAACAAGGTTACATTCCTTTGTTGTTGTTGTTCTTCCCTGCACAAGAACAAGCCTCAATGATTTCCACTGGACTTTCCTGCACTCCTCTTCTGACTAATTTCCCACATTTCATCTCTAAACCCTTACCCTTCTGCTCAGTACAGTTCAGCACCTTTGCACAATTCTTGTGTTCCCATAGAGATGTGGATGCATTTCCCTAGCAGGTGAAGCAGTTTGCAAACACATGCAAACAGATATGCTGTAATGCAGGACAGGAATTTTCTGATGAAGCAAGGGGGAAAAAAAAAAAATCAGTGACAAAATATTGACTAACACTGAATGAGTTTTTCTTGATGATAATTCAAAGGACAAGACTACTAAAAGGACTGAAGACAACATATGTGAAGATAAACTATTTTATGCTTCCTGTTTCAGTATAAGTACTTTCCTAAGTACTGCATAGTCTTACGTTACCAGTACAGACACCTGTAGAAACACTTACATAGCCATTCAAGTACTAAAGACTTCTTCGCATATTTCTTCTGCTGTAAATTTTGGGATTAAAAAATATTTTAAAATAAATATGGAGCAGCTAATAGGGGATATGCTTGAACAATCGTAGAATCATAGAATGGCTCAGGTTGGAAGGGACCTTAAAGATCACCTAGTTCCAACCCCCCTGCCATGGGCAGGGACGCCACATGCACTAGACCAGGTCATCCAGGGCCACATCCAGCCTGGCCTTAAACACTGCCAGGGATGGGGCATCCACAACGTCTCTGGGCAACCTGTTCCAGTTCCTCACCACCCTTTGGGTAAAGAATCCCCTTCTAATCTCCAGCCTAAATTTCTCCTCCTTCAGCAATCCACATGAAGAAGTTCTGCTCTCTGTGCCGATAGAGAGATCTGACAGACAGACTGGTTTAAAGATTTGGCACAAACATTCATTAACCCAACTCTGTGTACTTGTGTTCCTACAGTCACACAACATCCCTTCTCTCCTGCATCCCTAGATCGGTTCAGGGATGGACACAGGAACCTGATCTCTTTCACAGGATCAGTACAGCACACCTCTTTACTCCCAGGCCAAACTGACAGGCTGAGAAGACAGAAAGGCTCTTTCTGCCCTTGGATACTACCAGAAAAAGGCTCTTCAGAAAAAATGGCAATTTCAAAGAAGTTTCATTTTAACTACAGCGGAGCTCTGTAACTTGTGCTCTCCTGTAAACACTGAACACTGCAGCAGTTTCACTGGAGTTACACTGTATCAACATTTAGAGTTAGTAAAGGAGCTAAGATGTGCTAGTTGAGCACATGTTAACGTCTAATGATTCATCTCTTGTTATATTAAACAACTCCCTGTTTGTTACCTTTATTTACCGGGAGATATCATTGTGATTTTTACTGCACAAAATATGGAAATAAGGTCGTCCCTGCCCAAGGATAAGTGACTGGGCCAATTTCCTGTTAAAATCCCTACACAACAGCAGCTGGAGGACAGAATCTATCACCCTAACTCTTTATTCATGGAAGAATTTTCACTGAATTAAACTGAACTTGATGTTGGCAGATACGAGTACGAAAATCAGGTATGGGATTTAGTCTCACATGCCACTCTGTAGGAACTAAGCCTCACATGAGGTTATTCCATCTCGTATTATTTGGTTTTATTCCTTAGGTAAGGCAGATGCTGAAACCAGTATGGTGGTAAGTGGAGAATATCCTGTAGTCTTAATATCCAAGGAGGTGGGGGGGGCGGGGTGGGAACAAAACAAAAACCCAACAAACCCACAGCAGGATATTTTCCTACATAATTCTGTGCCTATTGCATGGTTAAGTGCAGGTCAAACCGGTTTTCATAGCTACCCTAAAATGCCTCGTGGATATCCAAGTTTAAAAAGGTCTGTTTGCAAAAGCAGAGCCTGGAGAGAAGCAATGGCTCATCTAGAAAAGCCCAAGAGTAGTCTTTGTGATTGAAATAACAGTAACACTTACCTGTCCTATATCTATGGCTGGGTTCAGACTGGTACCAACATCCATAACAATGTCTGTGCGAATATTCTAAAAGGCAGAAATAAAGAATAAATCAGCCCAGAACATTGTAACTGGTACAGAATGGTCTTGTTTGAGGAGCAGTAAGGTACCCAACTAAAACCCCCACTCGGCCAGTGTTCAATAATCTATCTCAGCTCAATTCTTCATATTGATTTTTAATCAAAGTCCATTCGTGAAATAAATCAAAGGAACTCAGTGCAGTTTTCCCCAGAGATGCAATAGACTCAATTTGCATTAGTTACCAGCAGCTACCATCAGTGCTCTGTAGCTGAGCATAACCAAGTAGGCCAGATTCTGATTAATTCTTTTTATTTTTTCTTTCTTTCTAAAAGTCTTCCATGTTATTTTTAATGATTAACTCAATTCCAGTATGTTTCTTTGTCCCAGCACACTGCTGTTATCTCTCACTTAAGCAAATCCCATCACTTTTGCAATCATTCATTACGCCTCCATGGCAGGGTAGATAATTATGATTTTATTATAGTATACAGATTGTTGAACTGTGGAACAGAGGAGTTAAGAAATTTATTGAAGGTTACACCAGACCAATGACAGAGCTAGGAACAGGCTGACACCCAGTATTTTTTTCTAACTCTCTGTGAGTGTTTACTTCACCTAAACACAGAGAACTATTTCACTGCTGACCTCCTCACCTTGTGGTCACCTGTCAGGCAATCTATCTCAACCTCAGAGCAAGCAACACCATAACTGAAGTAACAGAACGGTTTCCCTTCATTCTTTTCAAAGTCGTAGCCAAGGTCAGGAATTCTTGTTGAAAAATAAAAACAAAACCATATTTCATTCCATGAACTTTCAAAATTAATACAAACACATTGTAACTACTTCAGTTTCATTCCTTCCATCAAGCTCATGCAGAAATGAAAAGCATAAACAACTATAAATAGAAACCTGCTAAAGCTGCTCTGAATTCCAAAACCTGGCTGTAACTAACAAATTATTTCAGCCATCTTTATTTCCCATAAATCTCAGAACTTTTGATGACTACTGTGAACATATTCCCACCACTCCAGTAGGAAATCTTTTGCTTTTAGAGTGTGGCTGAACATTTCTTGGAGATCGTAAGATTTCAGAGCATAATCAAGTTGAACCAGAAACTAGATTAAGCTAAGAACTGATTTTAAGCACAGTTTATGGCAAATTTTGTATCTGTCTACTTATAGTTTGCGAAAACTGAAAAATTAAAATTACTGACAGTCAAAATGCTGATTTTAAAAAATATTAAATACAGTCTAAATTAATTATTAAATCACTACTAATAAATACTGGCTAAGTCACTTAGTTAAGAGAAAAAACACATTTCAGAGATGCAACAGAAATGACCTCATGTTGTATTTTAGTCCTTAATAGGCTCTTCTCAACACTGTTAGGTTTGTATGTCAACCCCTCTGACTCCAAGATGATGGATCTCCGTTTTCCTCCAGCAGTAAATCTGACTGAGAAAAGCTCCTCATTTCAGAACTGCACAGGGACCAGCAAGAGTTTAAAGTGGGAGAATAAAACTGAAAAACAACCCCTGCCCCCTTTTTCCCTGCATGAAAAGTCCAGTGCAACAGTAAGTCATGAGATTGACGCAGAGCAGAGCCCCAGGCAAAGATCTGATTTCACTTATGCCTCCTTAGACCTAGGTAAGCTAGAGTGAAGTTAGATTTACTTTAGATTTACACGAGTTCTGAACTTAGATTCAAGAGCTATGCTCCACCAGAAACCACTTCTCTCAAATCAGAAGAGTGTTAACTTTGGCTTAACATTAGGTAAGGAAGAGAAGGCAGCCCTAAGAGCAGTGACGGGGGATAGGAGCTGCAAATCTTTCCAGAATTTTCCTGGCTGCAGCCTGTGCAATCAAGTAAGAGCTTTGCACTGCAGTGTAAATATTCACTCACCTATAAAACCCTGTGGCTGACAGGCTAATACAGTTCTCATAAGCAGCTTTAATCTGTCAAAGTAAAAAAGAATTTGAAAATATTAATTGTCCAACCAGTCCCTGCAAAGTAGCTATCCCAAACAGACCTCCTGGAGAGCATAGATAGAAGTTGTCCAGTGACAGACAGCTGTCACACAACTAGGTACCAGCAATGCCCAGGGAACATCATGACACAGCTGCATCCACAGACAGCCTTGTCAGCAGCTATCAAGGGCAGAACTTGCCCATTGGCAGAGGGATAAGACTTGCTTTTGTTTGTTTGGCTCTCAGTTCCAGGTTAGACCTTCAAACTCAGAGGCAAAGGTTAAACTGACAGTCATCTTGACTTCAGTGAGGTCATGAGAAATCCTATCCTGATTTCCAAATCAAAAAGTCAAAGCTTCTCCCATAAAGAGAGGAGCTTGAATCTGAAAATGGACTCAGAGACTTGCAGCACACCAATCTGTTTCTTAATATTGAAGGTATGGATATATTGCAGCCAAGGAGCACTACAGGAGGTGGATAGAAGCTCAAAGAGTCATCTTTATCACAGAATCCTTCCATCACAAATCAGGTTTCTTCCTGTCCAGGACTGTAGCCTGACTAGGAAGACATATGTATCCACTCAAGACTTACTTGGGCAAGTTTGTCAGAGGTATGTCTCAGGATCTGGAGAAATCTCAGTATTAAAGACATAACTGATGTTTTAGGGATGACCTCCTGCAAGCTTTGTTTATTTCCCTTCCCAGCTTCGTTTCTCTCTCTTTGCTCAAATATTTGCTAATGAGATGCAGAAGGCCTGAAGGATATACCTGCATAAAGGATTTCCCAACTAAAACAATCCCTGAGAACACTCCCTTGTTTTATGACAGATAACAAACATCTTACCCAGTCTTCCCAGGATCCTTTGGGATTAGACTGTCTGATCGGCTCAAGTCTTTTTAAGATAGTCTGACACGCATTCTAGAAACAAAAAGAGAGACAAGCAAAGCTTTAAGATTTGAGAAATCAGCTTACAGTGTTAAGAGCGCTGTAAGAGTTTCAAAGAATCTTCTATTTAAATCAATATTCTCTTTTGGACTTTGGCATATCATAAAAATGAACAAAGTTCACTAACAGATGTTTTGCTGTATACGAAGAAATGCTGACTAAAAAAGATCTTAAAACAGACAGGCTAAGCTGACAGCAGAAGGGAATCCTAAATACAGCATAGAACATTCCAGACCATGACACAAAATGTCAGAAGTCCACCCATTTATGCAGTAACTTTATCTGTACCAAGTCAGAGCAGGACATCTTAGCATATCTAACAATGTGACCCTATAACACTGGAAAAAAAAATCTTGCCAAAAATCAACCAACTCAGAGAAGCTGTGCAGTGAATAAAAGCAGTCTGATGATTTCACTTTATAGGTTACATTTCCTCTTTTCTTTAATCCTGAGAATATTCAGTGCTAAATTCCTCTTTTCAATGGAGCAGTCCATTTTAAAACTGTGGAAGGACTGAAGGAGAATTTTGAACAACTTGAAAAAAATAGGGTCTTTCATCACCTAACACTGCCAGTAGTTGCAGCAGGTAAAGAAGTTCTAAGGTATCCTTAGCCCTCAGCCTGGAACTACCTCTTGATTTTTATATTTTCTCCAAGCAACAGATAAATATACATCCACTTTTCACGTTCTGGAGTCCTGTTTTACAACCCACTAGTTTAAATAACCTGGTTTCCATACATGGACGGCCATTCCATTGATGTCTGCGCTGACAGATGCAGCTGTTGGCGAGGTATTTGGGACAGTGTTAGTGCTGGTCTCACTGATGTGAATTTTGGAGGTGGGGATTCCCAGTGACCTGCTAGCAACCTGCAGAGCAAAGGTAAACAATTGGTAAGCAGCTTTTCTCATGCATGAGCATTGTCATTCATTGCTTACACTGCAACCTCTACCCTCTCTCCTGTCCTATGCTTAATTTTTCTTGAAGATTCAGTTGGTTTGGTGACTAAGAGCTAACCAGAACATTGTTACATTTGCCCTTCAGACTGAATGTATGCAAGAACATACAAGTACACCTTTGCCACAGTGACATTCATTTCACTATTGTGAGACTAAACTTTTCTCTCAACAATTATAAGAATCAGAAGATTGAGTCCTATTATATTTCCCTTTCATTTCCCTGCCAAAGCACTGTTGCTCCCTTATGCCTTTTTAACTACAAAGGTGCTAGAATATGCAGATAAATGTTTGCAATATGACTAATTTTTGTGTAAAATATCTGTAAATTGTGGTTTTATGGAATGAGATGAAATTGCCAGAGAAGCTTGATTTTAAGCATAACCTGCATTATCTACGTAAGAGTTAAGGTGATGAAGAACCTAATTCTCATACTCAATTGCGAAAATACTCTGGAAACCTAGCACTGCTGAGAAAACAATTAAGAGGAATTAGTCATGATTTATTACCCTATGTGTGCATACAGAGTAAGTGTGAAGCTGTCTGACGCAACACTATAGACAGAGTGTGATTTTCCTGAAAAGATGTCTCATTTGATTAAGTCCAAACTCATTATTACCTGAATCATTTTGGTGTGAAGTCCTTGACCCATTTCAGTCCCCCCATGTGTAAGTAACACAGATCCATCAGTATACACATGGACCAGAGCTCCAGCCTATAGAAGTGCACATTAACAGAAGAGTTATGATAAATGAACTGATGAAGTACTTAGCAGATCTCAGCTACAACCTACAGACACAACTCGTTTGGAACTAAACCAATATTCTTCAGTGTAATTGAAGCTAGTTTACACTTGAGGTGAGTTTGGTTTAGTCTCACCAACTCACTAGACGTTCCAAAGATATAACAAACCTCAGTCAGTATTTTCAGCTCAGAACGCAGGTGAAAAAACCCAGTTCTGCCCCTGTGAAACAGCGATGCATCTTCACCTGAACTTGCTGACACCACTGACAATCCATCAAGTCAGGTCAAACACCAGAATAGCGTTTTGACTATTGAGGAAGAGGGCACAGGCAGGAAAATTAATATAATAGAGCACTGTGAAAACATATTTTCATCGTGGTGTCTTTTGGACAGTATAAACTAGTAACTGTTGTGTTGCTCACATTGGTTTGAAAAAAATGTGCATTCTTTCTTAGCTATTTCACTGCTTCTCTGAAAAGCTCCAGTTTGATACAAATGGAGCAGGGCCTGGGGGAGGTAGCATAAATCTAACTTCTCTCTGAAAAGATGAATGACACTTACAGACCTGGTTCAGAAATGGGATAGTGAAACTGATGCCAAATTTGGTAGGAATGATGCACATCCCTCTCTTCTTCCAGCGATTCTGCCTGCAAGGAAAGAACATTATTCATATAGCCATGAGGCTTTCATAGCATCTCAATGTTATGCTTCCCTCTGACAGCTTGGGTATCTCAAAGCAGATATTAAACACCTGAATGCAATATACACTGAGTTAACCAGTAATTTTTATGAAAGATTGGCTTTGCTTATGGGTCCCAACAAGAAGAAATCTGAAGATGCTCCCTCAGGCATTATAGAAGCAATTGTCTGGACTATTAACTGTTTAGTTATATATACAAGCAAACTGAAAAAAGACTATAAAGCAGTGGAAAGTCTAAATAATTTGCCTTGATAGCCATTTGAAAAGCCTAAGTGGACTTAACAGACCATCTATTCTTTGCTACATTTCCCTTACCAAATCACGTCATGCTAGGTCTGATCCCCACTTTACTTAAGCTATCAGCTCACTGATGCAATGGAGGAATTCATAAAGGAATTTCAAAAAGATATTTTTTAAGGATCACTCTGCAAATATAAGGTCTGACTTCACATCACTCACATTGCTAAGAGAACTTCGGAATCTAGTAGGCAACAGGTGCACCCAGTAACAAGCTCCAGAACACCTACTTGTTGAATTCTTCAATTAGTTTCTTCCTGGCGTGATAGCTAGAGCTTGACAAGCATTCCTCCCAGCATCTTCTCAGAGTAAATCCCTCCAGCTTTTGATTAAAATGAGTCAGGTCTCCTTCATGATAAAGATTGAGCTTCCGCACCTTCACAAAGAGGCATATAAAGGACACACCAAGTTTCATGCTTCAGACTAGGTCTTTTTAATGGATGACATCAGAAATATGATTTTATGATTCCTGGTTTCACTCCTCTGCTTACATTACAGAACAATAGAATTAACAGACACATATCTGTTTATGGGAAAATGATGACTAAACATTAAGGGAATTTTCAAGAGAGATTGGGACTTCATCATGTTACTGGTAAGATTAAGGTATCTAGTGCCTTTGGATTTTATTTTTTTTTAATACCTATCCTTAAAGCAGGTGTTGCGCGATTGAGGCTATTGAGTGAGTTTAATGAAGCAGAAGATAATCCATGCTATAATGTGATTGTCATACAGGAAGTCTGAGATCCTGCTAAGGGCTTAGCAAAAATGAAGCAAAAGTTCTTATGCTTCATTATTTTCTGTGGTTGTGTCCATTTCTCAGAGCTGTTCAAAGACAACACTGCTCTTAAATTTGTCAGCGCATCTGTACCTCTTCAGGTGGCAGGCCACACTTCCAAGCAATATCACTCATCCAGCACTCTGCAATCATCATTCCCTGGGGCCCTCCAAAGCCACGGAAAGCTGTGTTGGAAGGCAAGTTGGTCTTGCAAACAATGCCCACACTGCTGACATTGGGGATGCTGTAGGAGTTATCCAAATGTAACAGGGCTCTGTCCATAACCTGATGAAGAGAAGGAATTGGGGTGGACACATTTCACATGAATTGCATGTCAAATTTCTCACTAGCTGCCAAAGCCAGGCGGGAAATCTCTAAAGCTAATTCTCAACAGCCAGTACTTCATTTTGCACCCTGCTTTTATGCAGTCAACACTGCTGTATGAGCACTCAGGTGCAGCCAGTGCTCCCTCCCATTTACAGAATAACAGAATCACAGAATCATTACGGTTGGAAAGGACCCTCAAGATCATCTAGTCCAACTGATAACCCTACACTACTCTTATCCCTTAATCATCCCCTGAAGAAACACATCTATCCTCTTCTTAAAAACCTCCAGGGATGGTGACTCCACCACCTCCCTGGGCAGCCTATTCCAATATCTCACCACTCTTTCAGTAAAGAAATTCTTCCTAATACCTAATCTAAACCTACCCTGGCACAACTTACGCCCATTCCCTCTAGTCCTGTCACTAGTCAAATTTGCAGTGGAGTTCCAAGCAGTATCCTCCTGAAGGAGAGGACAATAAGCACACTTCTCTGCTGACACTTATGACCCTTGGACAGACTGACCTTCAAAGTCTTTTGTTGGCCCTGGGCTCACACTGAACTACTACACAATCACTACTCAATGCCATTACCTCCCAGGAAGAACCAGAATCTTCTTTTAATTATACTGAGTAATCTATTACTGGAAAAGAAGTCTTGCTGAGATCAAGTGAATCAGCAGTTGGGCCATCACAATAAAGTCAGCTATGTGAAATGAAGACTTTCAATAGCTACATCTAAACTGCAAGATCTTTGTCCACTAATTGTCCAAACTGGAAAAGGGCCAGGGCTTATTTCTGGCTTGTGTTCCCAGATTTCCCTTCCAGGAGCAGCACAGAGAGGAGATTATGTACTTTCGAACCTTACTTCAACATGGAGCACTTTCCAGTCCCCTGATGCAGGCACAGTCAAAAAGACAATTCACATAGATGTACTGTCAATCAGGTCCTTAGTTTATGCAGACACTTGCCTGCCATTCCGATCTACACAGCAATAACCACATTACTAGCATTGAATGTGGCTCTCTACTAGTTCTCTCCTACTGAAATGTATTCATTATCAAAGACTCAGTGGACTAGTGAAGGAAAAACATGACCAACACTAGGCTATTATGTTGGTGACTTAAGCAACAGAAAAGGAGAGGTTTTCACTCATCAGCACAAAAATTCTTGGCGAAACACTCAGAACTCAGGCCCATTCTTGTCCTTAGTGCTTGTGAAACCAGTATTATCTTTAGCCAGTCCTTAACAAGCTTGTTGATTTAGGCACTCTGTCCTGATCAGACTATTGACTTGGATGTTTCTTATTCCAAGGAACTAGCTTCCCCTAAAGTTGCGGAGCTATCAGTCATCTTGCATTGTGCAACATGTTTCCTATCTCAGCCCTCTGTAACACCAAGCAAAATTTCTTGACCATTTTGCCTAATCCAAGTTATTAATAACATCAACAAGAATTATGTGGCACATGCCGAGGCAAGTCAGTTGCCTCACAGAGCATTTGTAGAAGCTTTAAAAACCCATCAAGCTCTGTTTTCAGTCATGCCAGAGAGCAGGATGTGCAAGCAATCCTGTAGCTGACAACTCTCTGAAGTCACAGTAAAAGATTACAGAAGGAAATATCTTCTGCTTAGTTAGCCACCAGGAAAGTTTACTTACACCATAAGAGAGGTCTACAGAGTTGCCCCCATTGCAGTAGTATGATACCTCCAGACTCTTGACTTTCCCATTCTTCATGAAACCAACCTGCCAAGAGAGTCTCCTCAGTAATTAGTTTTCTACAAAATATTCTGTTTCATGCATCCCTTCAAAACCGGAATGGACCTCGTACAGGCAAAAGGCTGACTGTCCCCTACTGCAGCACAGGCAGCAACTGAGGAAGCTTCCTGGAGTAAGTAAAGGGCCATGTATGCACCTTAATCTTGCATCAGAGAACTCTTCCAATACAAGTGCTGGCCATTTCTCACAGTCACACATTCCATAACTGGTTTTTGCTTTGAAAAGCAGCAGTTGGATGTTAACAAAACAAACAGTGGTACACTATTGTAAACAAATGGGGAACCTCTAAGAGCAAAGTGATTGTCAACAGAGACAAGTCTTGGTTGCAAGGAAGACGGAATTATTTGGTCACATATTGAGGTCACAAGAAGGGAACCATTCAAGCCAAAAGAACTTCCAAAGGACTAATGGGAAAAAAGCTATAACCCAGATGATCTGACTCACGTGCAGCAAGGGAGAGCAGTAGGGAAACAACCAGAGCAGTAACTTTTTCCACAGTATCTTACTACTTTCTGATGTTTCATGTGACAGCACTGAGAAAACATGCATTCATGTCATATGTTTGCATACCTTGTACCTCCCTAAGAAGGGATGTCTCCCACCACTTATCAGCATGTCCTCATCTCGATCCAGCATGCACCTTACTGGGTGGCCAGTTCTGTTAAAGGATACGTTAATCAGGCAAAGCCTGAACAATACAGTTCTGCAATAGCAAGACTCTCCTCTTTTGGGTGAGCATTGTCTTTCCAGAGTGGCAAAGGTGAGTTAAAGTCAGTATTGGGAAGGGCAGTGTTATGTGCAGTAGACAAACATCATCTCAAAGACCATTTTCATTCACAACCACAGAAACTTGCACAGTTAAATATGAGCCCATGTCAAAACTCCAGAAACCAGAAGTATGTTTCCAATCAATGCCTTACTTATGGTTACAGTCTAGGTTGATTCCTGGAGCTCTTAGGGGTTTGGAAAGTGTGGGTTTCTGTTCAGTGGCCTTCCACCCTTTCTAGGGAAAAATCCAAAGAGAGTTTGCAGAAGAGCAAAGAAACAGTGGTGCAAGGTGGGTGTAGGAGAGTTTTGAGAAAAGAAGAAACTCTCATACTTCTAACATACAAAAAAACCCCAAGCATGGCTAGTGCTAGCTTTTGAAAGAGTTTGGTTGAGGGGAGAGGCAGATAAATTGAGATAGAAGAATTTTCAGAAAGCACCAAAGGAACAGCAGAGTAAGGGGGTTTTCTCTCCTTTCCTATTAAAAGCTGACATTCCCACATAATTTTAGCCTCTCTGAGTGGGTTCAAATCTTCCTATCAGCTACAAGCCCATTAGAAACCTTTGGGAAAATGCCAGGCTTGTTATAAGCTGTACAGTAACAAGATATGAAGAGTCTTGAAAGTGCTTCAGAAGGAGGCAGGCCAGGACAGTCTTAAAGGAAAAAGCCCCGTTCCCCACATAAACCTACTTGCAGGCTGCAACAGCCACTACAGTTGTCAAGATAGTATTCCTAGTCTCTTTCCCTCCAAATCCTCCTCCCATTCTTTTCACTCGAACCACAATCCGATTTGAAGGGACTCCCAGTGCATTTGCAGTGAACTCCTAAAGCAAAACAGAATAGCAGAACATGTACAGAGCTGAGCTGGTGTTAAGAGCTAGACACCAACACCTTGCCTTTCTGCAGCCATTGCAACAGTGCAAATACTGTTACATTGCAGATTAGTCCTAAAACTGGATTTGATACAGTTGGAATGGATAAGACCAGTACTTAACCTCTGAGGTGGCGAGATACACAGTGCTTCAGCAGACAGTACCAGATTCAGGAAAAGACTGACACAAGTTGGATTTACCAATACTTAGGCCTCATTTAGCACAGAGATTGCTGTCTGTACCAATCTGTCCACGCTTCTGACTGTTAGGAGACTTTGGACAGTCAGTGAGTCAGTAAACAGGCCAAAGACAAACCGTAGTGCTAAGTAGCCTGTCTCACAAGATGACAGAGTTGGCACTGTTTACAGCACCTCTCTTTCTGACATGTCATTCAACAGCCATGCTTACTGACCAGCTGGTATCCTCTCCAGAAATGCCTAAGAATGTAATCTCTGGTGACAAAAATGTGCTGCCAACAGAATTTAGCTGTGGGCATAAAGTCTCCTTTAGGCCATTTAAAAATTAGTTCAATAGTTTGTAAAAGTGGTTGGTTTTATTTTCCCCTCCATTAACACTTAATCAACTGGAAGCAGATTCAGGACACCAGTAAGATGGATATGGACTTTAGTTCCCATCCCAACTCTAAGCTTATATTTATATTTTTTTTTATCTCAAGACAAGATAGGACCAACTGTAAAACAACCATTTGTCCAGTCTGAAACTGAGAAACAAATTCTTTTTAGGTAACAAGTCAATAAGACAGTACCTGTGTCTTCGCTGGGTTTTGGGTTGACACAAAGAGTTCCATCTCACCATCTTCCCCCTTTGGCACAGCTAGAGTGCAGTGAGTTTCCAGATAGAAATGCTCCTGCCCACCAAGGTACATCTCTCCTAGGAAATTGAAAGAAGTGACCAAAGATAGGGTGTCCCTGGTGTAGAAGTGGTCTCCCATCATGTGCTGCCTGCAAGCTACTGCCTTTTTGACATGTGTTAAATGACAACCCAAAACTGGATAACCCTAGCTCTAAAACAGACACTTGTAGTTCAAATTTTAAAACAAAACAAAACAACCCACCACTAAAACCAAATAAACAAGCAAACAAAACCCAGACATGCCCCTCTTCCACTTTCTAAGTATCGTCAAGACCAAAACACAAGTGGCTGGCATTTCAAAAATATGCCTGCACACCATGCCATTGACCTAGCATCCCTTAGGATGCAGTGTATGGTGCCTTTCAGACTGCCCTGATAACACCACTGAGATGACAGATAAAAATAAATCAAGCATAGTCTAGGTGAGCAGATCAAATACAAGCTTATAGACTTTGAAATGGAAGAACAAAAATAGAAATCTAAAAAACCTTACAAATCTAACTGGGAATCAATTCTGCCACTGTATGTGGCTCTTTCCCAGTACATCTTACCTAGCAGTGCTGAGAGCACAATTTCCAGACATGGTACATGCTATTAAATGTTAGCGTCAACCTGTTTTCTTAGTCATGGCCCTCATCTATTCAGATGCCATGAAATTGAATACTCAGAGCAGTTGTCATAGTCCTGGTCCTCTATTCCTTTTATTCAATTCAGCAACACCAAAATAGCTGCCTTCTTTAGGTACATCAGTGAGAAATACATGTTTGCATGAGATAACACCTACTCTGGTACATAGCAAGGGCCTTTCTCTTGTCTCCCCGAGAGGGCTGGCCTGGCATTCACTCAGTATTGCAGCTTTTTAAATAACTTGCTTTTCCAGCTCAGAACAATTTCTACCTTGCCTGGCACAGTGTTTTCATTTTGCACAGTACACTACGTACACTGTTAAGAAACAGTTAACAACAGCTTATGACATGTTTGAAGTGCCAGGCCAATTGCTAACTGTAGAAGAGAGTCTCAGCAATACCTACTAAAATACAACAATTAACAGACCTGGAGATGGGTATTTTGGTTAATTAACTCCTGGCTTCCTCCAGGGAGAGGTGGGGGTCTCTGATCTTCAGTTATAATCCCTTCACACCAGGCTTTGTGTCTATAACTGACTTAATTTCCCTCTCAGATCTGTAAGAGGGATACAACACCCTCTTATCCAATAGTTCTCCAAAGGTCTGATACTTGAGACTCTTCCTCTAAGGAGCAATTGATTGGTGAAACATACACCAAGCAATGACATGGGTCTGACAGAGTATTCCAGTTCACAGTTCTGCTACTCTCCCTTCCTAATTCATAGAATTCCTAATTTAAGTGGTTGTGTATAATTGCTATGTTTACCTACATCTCTACAGCCTGCTTGGCAGACTCTAACTGAATGAAACCAGGAAGCATACAAAAAAAATAATCCACCCTCAAAGTCAATGTTGAGAAAGAGTTAGAGGGCAGTGCCATGCTCTTCATGATACCTACAGCCACGTGTTAGTGGACCAGGTTTTCAGACGCATGTATGTCCCATTTTCAGATGGTATAGTTACATACCAGGTTAAAGGAAATTGGCTGTCTTTAAGATTCAGACCAGATTATTGATAGAGAAAAGCTCCTATATGGATATGTTTCACTCTGTAGAATATTTGCTTAAGAAAAATGTAATGTGTCCTTACATTGGAAGACAATGTTTATAGCAGCACAGCTGGGAGTATCCAAGTCTGTTTGAAACTGAAAATTACATCTTTCAAGAGCTATTTGTATATGAACAGCTAGTTGAAACTTAATACAAAGTTAATTTAGACCCACAAGCTTTGCTTTTGTGAGTTCAGTATCATATGCATAAAAAGGAAGTTGATAGCTCGACTTCTCTTGTCACAACCTACCCTGTTTTAAAAGAAATATCAATTATTATTCTCACCTTCCAAAATGTGATCAGATTCTTCAAATCCTTTCTTCACATCTCCCTTCTTAATCCTCTTTATAGACTTAAGAAAGGATTGTTTCTCAATAGCTTCCTAGGAAACATAATTACACATGAAATTTTTGTAGAAGTGGAGCAAAACCACAGCTTCCTCTGACTGAAGAAGAAATATCCAAGATTAAAGTATGAGAACTTATCAGACACTAACTACAGTAATAGCCAAGTGACTTGACTTAAATTTTTGGCAATGCAGCAATTGCACCACAAACACCATAACTGGACAATCTTAGACTGCTCCTTGTAACCCATTTTACATTATGGACCCAGAACCAGAAGGCTGCATTACAGCGTATGTTAACTACAATCTGTCGCCCAGGAGGGGAAAAAAAAAAAAAAAAGACAGAAGGAGAAAAGTAGATCTCTAGATCTCTCAGATAGGATGAGAATTTCTGAAGAAACAGCATACTCCTGAGATAATATGCAATGAATTGCTGGGGAAGATTTAGAAATGCATTTCACTTTTGTCAAAACAGAGGCTTATCACAATGAGAAAGACCAACAGAAAAATAAAAAACAACAATAAAAAACCCAGCATGTTTTTGCCTTCATTCTCATCTTTCCCGGTTGAATCACAGAATAACAGTATCTTAGGAGTTGGAAGGGACCTCGAAAGATCACCTAGTCCAACCCCCCTGCAACAGCAGGATTCCTTAGACAGGTCACACAGGAATGTGTCCAGAAGGGTTCTGAATCTCTCCATAGAAGGAGACTCCACAGCCTCTGTGGGCAGTCTGGGCCAGTGCTCTGCCACCTCAACTGGGAAAACACTTTTTCATGTATTCACACAGAACCTCCTATGCTTCAGCATACAACCATTTCCCCTCATCCTGTCACTGGGCTTCACTGAGAAGAGCCTGACCCCATCTTCCTGACACTCACCTTTCACATATGAGGTCACCCTTTAGTCTCCCCTTCTCCAAGCTAAAGAGACCCACCTCCCTCAGCCTTTCCTCAGAAGGAAGATGTTCCACTTCCTTAAACATCTTGGTGGCTCTACGATGCACTCTTTCCAGCAGTTCCCTGTCCTTCATAAACTGAGGGGCCCAGAACTGGACACAATATTCCAAATGCAGCCGCAGCAGGGTAGAGTAAAGGGGGAGAAGAACCTCTCTTGACTTACTAGCCACACCCCCTCTAATAGACCCCAGAATCCCACTGGCATTTCTGGCCACAAGAGCACACTGCAGCCTCATGGTCAACCCTCCATCTACCAAGACCCTGAGATTGCTTTCTCCTTCACTGCTCTCCAACAGCTCGGTCCCCAACCTATACTCATACCTGGGGTTGGTCTTTCGCAGGTGCAAGACTCGACACTTGGCCTTGTTGAATTTCATTCAATGTCTCCCTGCCCAACTCTCCAGCCTGTATAAGTCTCGCTGAAAGGCAGCATAACCCTCTGGTGTGTCAGCCACTCCATCCAGTTTAGTGTCATCAGCAAAATTGCTGAGAGCACATCCTGTTCCCTCAGCCAGGTCGTTAATGAAAAGATTGAGAAGTACTGGTCCCAGTACTGACCCCTGAGGGACTCCACTAGACACAGGCCTCCTACTAGACTCCGTCACATTGATCATGACTCTCTGGCTTCTGTCCTTCAACCAGTTCACAATCCACCTCACTACCCAATCAGCCAGACCACACTTCCTCAGTTTAACTGCAAGGATGCTGTGGGAGGCAGTGCCAAACGCTTTACTGAAATCAAGATTAACCACATCCACTGCCCTAGCCTCATCTAGCCACGTGGTTATGTCCTCATAAAAGGCTATCAGGATGGTCAAACATGATTTCCCCTTTGGTAAACCCATGCTGACTGCTCCCAGTGACCCCCTTATCCTTGATATGCATAGAGACAGAGCTGAGGATGAATTGTTCCATCACCTTTCCTGGGATGGAGGTGAGGCTGACTGCTCTAGAGTTACCTGGCTCATCCTTCTTGCCCTTGTTGAAGCCAGCTCCCTCAGCACCCATGGATGCATCCCACCAGGTACCATGGATTTATGGATGTCCAGATGGCTTAACTGCTCCCTAACCCAGTCCTCCTCAACT